>SRMA01027063.1:116845-175417 GCA_007224835.1 Danionella cerebrum | reverse complement strand
ACATTCATTCATTCATTCATTTTCCATTCCCGCTTATTCCCTTTCGGGTCACGGGGGTCTGCCGGTGCCTATCTCCGGCACACATTGGGCGAGAGGCGGGGGTACACCCTGGACAGTTCGCCAGTCCATCGCAGGGCAACATTCACACACACACCTAAGGGGAATTTAGATTAGTCAATTAACCTAATCACATGTTTTTGGGATTGTGGGGGAAACCGGAGTACCCGGAGGAAACCCACGCAAGCACAGGGAGAACATGCAAACTCCTTCCAGGAAGGTCACCGGCGAGCCTTGAACCGACAACCTTCTACCTGGAAGGCCACAGTGCTACCCACTGCGCCACTGTGCTGCCACAGAGAAAAACAGTACAGACCTATTCTAAATGAGGTGCCAGATCTTGCATTGCTTTCATTTTGTGTTGTATTGAGTTGTCTTTACAGCATAACTGTGCCTGTGGAGCAAGGGACTTCATGTGTATTTCAGCATAAAGGTCAGGAATAAAACAAGTGTGCATAAACATATTGATACTCAATAATCTTGTTTAGCATTATTCCTCAGCGAACGGCTGGGATGAATATAGCAAGGTTTTCAATAGCACAGCACACTGCTGTTAGCGAGCTGACAGTTTCTCAGAGCTGCATAGAGTTTCATTTTACAAAACTAGAATTGTACATTTGAAGAGTTGTCAGTGATTGGTATACTCTAAGGCTGTATCATTACTTTTTGCTGTTTTTATGCTTTTAATGACAATAGAATTTTTAGTCAGCAATACAAAAACTGTACATGATTAAAATTATGAATTTGAAAAAAAGAAATCTAAACTCTATAAGAACACCATTAATAATGAATATGAATATGCTTAGCCAGACCAATTTCATTCAGGGCTGAAACCTGATGCAGCCATATCTGTAAATATTAGTGTATTATTTGTTTTTAGATGGCCATTTTGCAGATGCATGTGACATGCAGTATCCAATGATAGCAGACTGTTCTAACTACCAATCATTGTGTCACATAAAGGAGTTTTGTACAAACGATTCAATTCATTAATGAGTCATTTTAAAAAACTGGTTAAAAAAATAAAATTTTATTACAAGATATGTTTTTTGGCCTGGAATTCAATTGTTTTTGGATGGAATTCAATCTGTTGTAAACCCCAAAAAACAGTAATTAACTTTACAAAATGGCCCTTTTTCTTTCTCATCATAACCCCTTCATTACTGACTACTGCCTCACTAGATTTCCGGGTTTAAGCACCTGTTGTATGATAAGCTGGTTTTTCTATCTATTAAAGGAACTTGAAATTCATCCATGTTTACAAGCTACGTCTTACAACCAAACACTGGTGTAAATTGACTTGAAAAAAATGCAAGCTCGAAACCAAAGCGCAAGACTGGGTATATTGGGTGCAAATAGAGAGAGAAGAAGCCCTTTTGAACCCTTTTATTGTTGTCTATACTTTTGTATCTCCTTCCAAACTTCCTTTTGCCCTGAATGTTGCTCTCTCGGCTGCAAGTAAATGCCAATTTTATTTCCAGTCAGAACTGCCCAATTCTGAGTCTCTAGCAGCTCCATATACTTCTCATGCCTCAGGTCTCAGATTCTGTCTTTTGTAGTTTACAATATGCGATTGTATCTTGTGTGCACAAGTAGTGATTTGCCTACAAGTTCAGGAAGTTCTCTGCAATTTCTCGAAAGGCTTGCGTAATGTACACTAAATTCTATACTTGTTATTATTTTCAATGGATGTCAGGTATCTCTAAAACAACATGCTTCTATATGCAAATAAATGTTCATACATGTAAACAAAAAAACAAACAAACAAAAAAAAGATATAGATACTGTCTTCTTTCCCATCCCTACCCAGTGAATACCTTACATCCACTGTTGTGCAAAACAGGCTTTAAATGGAAGAAAAAAGTATCCATTGCATTGGACGCAGGGTCAAATGGGGTTTTAAAATGACATTCCTGATGTTAGAACCTGTCAATCATAATCACCTGAACACACTTACCTGATCACCCAGTCACCGATCTCCTCTATAAAGACTCCAACTGCTAGAAGATCGAGATATGACGTCAATGTCGTTCCCCAGTGATAAGTTCCTGGACTCCATTGTTGGCTTGCTTCTCGATCTCCTACGGGAGTTATTCACCTCGACTTACACTGAAAACAAATATAAACGCAACACTTTTGTTATTGCTGCCATTTTATAAGGGTAAGAACTCAAAGATCTGAAACATTTTCCGCATACACAAAATAACCATCGCTGAAATATTGTTCACAAATCTGTCTAAATCGATAAGATAATCCATCCCTCTTCACTGGTGTGCCATATCAAGATTCAGATCAAACAGCATGGTTATTGCACAGGTGTGCCTTAGACCGGCCACAGGAAAAGGCCATTCTGAAATGTGCAGTTTTGTTTTATTGGGGGGGGGGGTCTGGGGACTCAGTATTTAGTGTCACCACCATTTGCTTTATGCGGTGCAACACATCTCGTTTGCATAGAGTTGATCAAGTTGTCTACTGTGGCCTGTGGAATGTTGGTCCTCTCTTCTTCAATAGCTGTGCGAAGTTGCTGGCGAGTATGTGGTGAGTATGCTGGCCATGCAAGAACTGGAATGTTTCCAGCTTCCAAGAATTGTGTACAGATCCATGCAACATGGGGCTGTGGATTATCATGCTGCAACATGAGCTGAAGGTGATGGATGTATGGCATAACAATGGTATCTCCTCGTCCTCGTCACGGTATCTCTGTGCATTCAAAATGCCATCAAAAAAATGCACCTGTGTTCTTTGCCCATAACATATGCTTGCCCATACCATAACCCCACCACCACCAAGGGCTACTCGATCCCCGATATTGACATCAGAAAACCGCTAACCCACACGACGCCACATGTGTGGACCACGTGTAATCCACATCCAGCAGGTCCACCCCCAAGATCATCTGAGACCAGCCACTCGGACAGCTGCAGAAACAATCGGTTTGCATAACCAAAGAATTTCTGCACAAACTGTCAGAAACCGTCTCAGGGAAGCTCATCTGCATTCTCGTCATCCTCATCGGGGTCGCGACCTCACTCCAGCTCGTCATCTTGGCTTGAGTGGGCAAATGCTCACAGCGTACCATCTACCCTTAACAGTCTAAACCAGGATTCATCCATAAAGAGAACACCTCTTCAATGGGCCAGACGCCATCGCATGTGAGCATTTGCCCACTCAGACGATTTTGGGGGTGGACCTGCTGGATATGGATTACACGTGGTCTGCCGTTGTGAGGCCGGTTGGATGTGCTGACAAATTCTCTGAAATGCCTTTGGAGACGGCTTAAGGTAGAGAAATTCAATTCATTAAATTCCCCAACAACAGCTCTGGTGGACATTTCTGTTATCAGCATTACAATTGCACGCTCCCTCCAAACTAGTGCTGTGTGATACAACTGAAGATTTAAGACGGCCTTTTCTTGTGGCCGGTCTAAGGCACACCTGTGCGATAACCATGCTGTCTGATCAGCATCTTGACATGGCACACCTGTGAGGTGGGATGGATTATCTTGGCAAAGGAGAAGTGCTCGCTATCACAGATTTAGACAGATTTGTGACCAATATTTCAGAGAAATGGTTATTTTGTGTATGTGGAAAATGTTAATCTCATAAAAATAAGAGCAATAACAAAAGTGTTGCATTTATATTTTGTTTAATGTACTTACCTGTGCTATGTTTACTCTCCAGATCAAAGAGATTTCCACCTGAGTACTGCTGTTAGTGTGCAATCCATTGTTGGCTTGATCCAAAAGTTGGGTTCATCCAAGTTAACATCCAGGCAGGTGTGTTCCCTCTTTCTTGCCTGGTGGTGCATACTCACTTCTACATTGGACTCCTCCTTGGAAACCACACAGATTCCCAGAGAGCACTCTAACTTATACCAAAACCTGTCAAAGAAACAAGCACTCAAAGATATCTCTATTGTTATGAACCAAACTAATATTAATGCTGTGCAAATAACCCTTAAAGTTCCATTAAACACTCAATACTCCATCTGACTAGTAATGTCCAGTTTGCAAACTATTTGTTCAATTTAACTGGATCTCAAAATGAATCGTCTGAAAAGTTTTACATTTCCAGTAAGCACTAAATCACAAATAGTTTGCCAAAGCGGTTGTCGTTATCAAGATGCGGTCACGGATCACCAGTACACTGAATTGGGAACGGTTTCTTTTGGAACACCAGTATACTGAACCGCAAACTGTTTCTTCTCGATCACCGAACGAGAACCGGATTCTTTTGGATCACCAGAACACTGATTCAAGAATGGTTTATTTCAGGCGCGTCCAATTTGAGAATCGATGAGCTGATTCTGTGCGCGTGCATTCTTGTGCATTCGCCAAACTTAAAAAATCTCCTTCTATGACTGACATTGTGCTAAAGCTGGGATTGTGGTTAACTGAGAACGAGGGGATCTGGTGCAACAAATGTTTAGAACAAATACAACTTTATGGATAGCAAACTTATTTATTATATGAAGACTTGTAAAACTTACTCATATGATCACTTCATGTAAATGTACATGGGTGCTGAGATGGAAAACGTAATATTCAGAAGCTTATGTTTAGTTTTGAAGTTGTTAGCTACTGAATTTATTAATAGTAATTATACAAATGACATCATCACATTGTAGCGTAAAAGAACCAGTGATCCAGTTTTTTTAAACAAACTACATGAAAGAACCGTTTTACAGAAAAGATCCAAACTTCCCATCACTACATCTGACTCCTTCACCCTGTGTACAGTCACCCAGACACAACACCTGACTTCTCAGAACTTAAAAAATGCTTAAAATACAAATTTGAAGTTGAATGCCACTCCAAGCGTAACCTTTCTGGCAAAAATGTATTTTCATTCAAAGAAACTGTATATTTATGAAGTAAAGAAAGCATACTGTGGACGCAAGTTTTACATAAATAATCTCAGATTCTTATAATTTTCACATTTATATTCATTGATACACGTCTGCAAACTTGCCAATGTAATTTTTAACTGCTGCTCCTTATTTCCTAATTAGCCATATTTACTCAGACAACAATCACATTCAATTTCATGCCGTTTTAACTTTCAGTTAATTAAAACATGAGTGTTCATTTGCAGATTCTAAACCTCTCATCCTGTGCCACCGCCTCCTCACACCTGCAGAAAAACAGAAAGAAGCACATTTTGTCTTTCAGACATTCCCCACTGAACGAACATTATACGTCAGAATCATAAAGCAAGTTGTTTAATCTGCTCTATGAAAAGAAACAGAAGACATCTGCAGGTAACCTAATTATTTTAAGAAATATCACTGTTTTTAAATAGAAAGCCATTCCTCAGCTGATTTGCAGACTGCATGCTTTTCCCTCCTAAATAAATCAAGAAGGTGCATGCAGGCAAACCTCCATTGCACAACACCCCTGGGCATTCCTTGAATTTACAATAAATTATTATTGGAACCTCTTTTGCTATTTTTATTGCATGAAACGCAATGATCAATGCGTACCCGTCAATGACGGTTACATAAAAACTAATTTTAAAACGTATTAATATAAATCATGTAACATCTTTATACACAGGAACATATTTGGGAACCTTAATAGCCTGATTAAGTTACAATGTTTACAAAGGCACAACTAATAGATGCCTGGAATGAGTTAAATAACACAAACAATGTACCATTTGATTTATCAAAAAAGTAATTACTATGTAAAGAAAGGATACTATTTATCAACATATTTCTATTGAAACATCCCTGTTTGAGAAATCTACAGTTATCAATCTGCCTGCGATGCTTTCCTAAGACCACCAGACCTGTCTAAACATAAGCTTTGTCATTAGTTGAGCTCTAAATGCACTGGGTGCTGATCAAATTCCGACCTGGGATGCTGAAACGGCCGACAAATGTAGAAGCAGGGTAAGGGTAGTTCATGAGCATCTTCATTGGGAAACATAACAGGTCTGTTGAAACCCTTTCCTCAAGGTCTCTGATTGATGTTTTGACCTTGCATTGGCTCCCCCCCCCCTGGATCTGGCCTGTACTTCCTACCATCCATCACATGCCATTTCCTTTCCATCTTCGACCGGGACAGGAATACTGTAAACTTGATCTATGTGTACATGTGTGAATTTAAGTAATAATTAACTGGGCATGTTGCTCTAATCAATCACTGCACTGCTTTAAAAGTTACGAAAAGGTTTTCTTTGAAATTGTCGAAGTTCGATGGTTCCTTGTCATTCGGAAGCATATGAAAACCAGATACATCTAACAGCTGGCCTCAAGTGATGGATTAAACATGAACAGTGAAAAGAAATCAGGAAATATTGAAAACACAATACCTGCTTAATGTCAAAGTCAATGCTGTGTTTTGTTTAGGTTGATATATGGCTTTTCACTGAGGCATCAAGGTTATAAAAGTGATTATTCTCTTTGAAAAAGCTTTAAAGATATAATAGCTATATCCTAATCCAGACAAAGTGTGCATCCTCCAAAGTGCTACTTACGTCACAATTCGTAATCTCTTCACCCATTAAATGCGTCCTACTTTCTCCTGAATTCGGACGATGCATCACGACCATCCTTTGTGGCCTCAGATATGCCACAATAGTTTGCGTTGTTTTTTTTTGTTTTTTTTTTATTAGAATCAACACAAAACACATTAAAATGTGTATTTACATGTAAGTAACACGTTTTTATTTTATAAAAGACAGTTTAATCAAGCTTTATATATTTAGTATATTTGATGCTGGTTGTGACCACTGGTAGTTATTTTAAACATCCATTGTAAACCCTCGCAGCCAATTAAATGTTAACTAAGTATTGATGGATGTCATTGTGTTAAGAAGCAGACGAAGGAGTTTATAAAACTTGTGAATGAAGCTAGAACATCATATGGTTTGAATTACACACAACATAAAATAAAAAATAACCCCAGAGGGAAATGTGACCAATGCAACCAAAACACAAATACAGAACATTTTTTAAAACAATGTCTTCAAAATAAAAAGGAAAAATAATAGAACAATAAAAAAACTAAAACACTAGAAAATAAAGTAAGCAAGGAAAGAACTTACAGTGATCTTAAAAATTTATGAGACATTAAAAATAATAATAATTCAAGAACGTGTCATTCATTCATTTGGAGCTCTAAACTACTGATCCAGCTGGTGGCGCTAATGCACCATAAGCAAACTGCCAAAAAACAACAGAAGAAGAAGAAGAATAGACTAGACCGTCCCGTGAAACCAAAGGGGTTTTGCAGCCTTTGCAGGATCCTCCCAAGCCGCAGCCTTGGATGCTGGGTAGGAAGCACACTCCGAAGCTTTTAGAACCTGGATTGGGACACAGCTAATGTCAACTAAACATGTTCTGAATAACCTTTTAAACTCTGGAAACCAGTTTCTGCTTTTAAAAATCTTCAGGAGACGCAACCAGGACCTGTTCTGAATTTGTGACCATAAGTGACAGAACTTGCTTTCCTTCTTGGATGGATCTGAGTAGCATCCTCCCACACCCTGGATAGATCGGCCTATGAGAAGATGAGGAAATGGAATAATTGATCAGTGGACACGTCTTAATCACTTCTCCCGAAACATGTTTATTTAATTAAACAATCTGAAAACCATATGGTGCTGTCTACTGCCATTGGGCTAATATAAGGCCACCACCAAGCTGTCCTGGGCTCTGAGCTGTCACACACGGGACTTTCTGATGAGAATGGAACCATCATGGTTTCAGAGCTCCGCCTCGAGTCTGCCTCGCATATGCAGTCTGTTATATACAACTTATTCTGTAATGTGAGACTTTGAATTTGATAGTTGGCGGCGTGAATGATTTTTCTCTCGACGTGATGATTGCAGTAAGTCAGCTCTGTTCAGTGTAGCTGTCAATCATAACACATAGTCCCACCCAAAATTTTTTGGGAAAAATTGAGCCTTCGTAAACCAGACGAAAATAAAACTACTTCACTGTATAAATAACTATAATCATCATTTTAATCATTTTATGTCTTTACAGATTATGAGTGAAATCCACCATCTTGCCATTTCATCGACTTTTTAATCAGTTTTCTCACTTTTTAAGATATTGTTTTTGAGATGAGTTTAGAGACACTTTATAGTATAAGTCTTAGTAAAAGAAATTAAACGACATACTTTTCCAGCACATCCATAATCACAATTTATAATCAATAAAAACCATCTGAAACAAACTCTTTTATTATCAGAAAATGTAAGCAACATAATTATGTCAGCATTAGCAAGCTAGTTACTTAAGTTGTTTGCAACATTTGTAAAAGTATGTTTAAACAGCATTTTGTTTTTTCAAAGTCATCTCTGTGTCTCTAAATATGAATATAATAATGCCAAACAGTTTTTAAATGTTTTTAAATCCACCATTGGAAAAACTAGTGGTGCATTTCACTGCAGGGCACTTTGTCTGGCCCATACCTATCAATAATCAACAACCCACCAGGATGTGTGTGTCTGTTCCCTGACACCATGCCAATGTTTGGGCGGTCATTGACAGCTTTTGTACTTTCTATAATTCATGTGGCATCAGCAGGAGTGAGATGATTGGACTGATTTTAGTACACAGGTTATTTCAACTAATTTTGGATGGAAATGAACAGAAGACTTTAATACTTCTGCAAAGACAGACTGCTTTCAAATGTTTTTGTGTGTGTGTTTGTTTAAATCAGAAACATGAATATTTTATCTTAACAAAGAGACACAATTTCTAACTCTAGTATTAAATGGTCGAAAGCAGATATATAACATGCATTGAATATAATCGAAATGCACTAATCTTCTCACAGTTAGAAAACAAGCCTCAAAAAGACTTTACATAGTTCAGTGTGAATTTATTCTGACGATAGCAAAGTGCAGCTGGTCCATAATTGGCTGTGAGAACGAGTAATACACATCGTCCCAGATTTCAGTGATCCATTCATTGTTGCTGAGTTAAGGGAAAAGCATTTCCAAGAGCTCGTCTGTCCATCTTTGTGATTATTTTCTATTTTTTTCTCTCTCACTTTATGTGCACATATGACTATGTGATGTGCACCCGGGTAACACGCATTTTTTAAAAAACGCATTGGCTAAGGGTCTTTGTTTTTCTTTATTTCTCTCTAAGTAGTTGACAAACTTAACTTTATTTTCAATTCACTTCAGCCAGTTGGTTCATGTTGGGTGCGAGGGAAGCACAAGGACCCAAATGGAAGTTCACCTCAATATTTATTCAATAGACTTCAAGTTCGAGGTTCAGTTCACTCAATAAAGTTTCCAGTCTCAACGAACCCGTGACGCTGGGGGATAGCGGAACACTGGAGCTAGTGGACCATGGAGCGGGAAATTCCATAAGGAAAGATCTCTCATTCAAGTGGAGGAACACACAGATCTTCAAGACCAGACAGGACAGGAATATCAGGTAAGCCAGCGATAACTCAATTTTTCCCAACCCGCTTATTCCCTTTTTGGGGTTGCGGGGGTCTGCTGGTGCTCATTGGGCGAGAGGCGGGGATACACCCTGGACAGGTCACCAATCCATGGCATGTCTTAAAAACAGACAACATGAAAAAAATAAGGATTAACTAACCTGAATATAGTTGGACAGTCATAACAATAAATTAAAACAAACAAAAAAAACCCCCAACAAATTACTCTTTTAAGTTTTTTTGCAAGAAAAACCAGCATGTTCACTATTTATAGTTTTCAGTATGAACGGTGGCATGTCACCACGTTTCCCCCACTACTAAACACTCTCTCCGAAGGTGAACTGGGGGCAGGACTACACAGATTTGTTGTGCGCAAGGTGAGCTCTGATTGGTCAACATCTTTTTCCCACTCGGTGCGCTGCGTCATCTCTGGTTGGTTTACATGTCAAAATCATGTGCACATGAATGTATTCTGAATAAAAATTGAAATAATTTAACAGATGAAATTGCAGCCTTGCAATTTCAGGTTTAGTAGTTTCATGTGTTTAAATTGCTATTTTTTATTTGCCATTTCTATTGCTTTATAGTAGATTAGTAGAAAAGTTACATAGTGAATTGTTCATTTTTTTCATGAAGCTGTTCTGTGATCGGGCTCATAACGCACATCGCATGCAGTGAAATTTGCATTATCGAGGAGAAGTGTGATCGGGGCTTGAGACGAACACAGAGAGGAACTTCATAGTTCCTGTGCCTGAAAAATGTTTTCTGTGTTCAAGCTTAATTTGGATGCAGTGATGCTTCCTGCAAACATTGTTCATTTGATTAAATGAAAATTTTCCAGGCTGTTTGTAACTTTATAGGTGGTTGCTTTGGCAGCTGCCATGTTCACTGTGGTTTCTCTAATCCCTACGCAATGGTCAGCGACACCAGAGCATGATATAATCAAATGCCATGCTTTATTTAGAATGTATACGTGATTAGTGAGTTAAATGTTAGTGTGAGTGTGCCACACGAGCGCGGTTGAGGAGGAGAGAGGGAAAGTAACTGCTTTGCGCGTTTGTTTGTACATTAGTGATGTGTCGTTCATGAACGATTCATTCTTTATGAACGAGTCTTTAATGTGACTCCGTAGGAACAAGTCGTTTCAGAGAGGGATTCATTCAGTGGCACTTTGCTGACAGTGCTGGGGGCTCATAATGTAAGGTTTCACATTTTATTTGCATGTTTTTTTATTATTTATTACATAAACAATGTGTAGATTTAAGGATTGAAAAAACGTTACTTGATTTTTGTCTGGTTATTGTCTTTTTTTTATCAACTTATACTGTTGTTTCTGAGAGCCATTGCATGTAAAACTTCCTTTGACATACGAAAGCCACCCTGGAAGGGATTAATTTCATATCTCTGGGTACCACTGTATTGTAATTTTCTTTAAAACAACGTTGTAAAAATGGTAAGTATGAACTTTAAAAATGATCAACTGCATTGTCGGGGGGAAAAAAGGTAAAATTAGGGTCGGTTTTTAAACTTTTGGTTACAAATATATTACCAACTATCAGAGTGGCCAAGTTCCCAAAGATAATGGCAGAGCAGAAAACCAGGAATTTTTTAAAATACACTTCAAATGGGTTACAAAATGTATTTATGAAAAAAAAAAACAGTATCAGTGTTCTGGCTATGGATTGGAAATGTGGATTTCACCTGGCTATATTTGCCATTGAGGTATGAGTTTACCAGAAAAAAGTGCAATAACAACAAGAATCGAGACCACCCGCTGTTTTGAATCTAATTACAACCTAGACCTCAGTTGAAGAGGAATGAGCTGTGACATTAAATAAGAGAGAAATTGTAAACAGGAACTGACAGAGGGTGCATGACTACTGCCCATTAGCAATGTACAAACACATGTCAAGGTGACCGAAGGGTCAGGTCATCGGAAACACACAGATCCTCCCTGCCTCTAGCATTGATGGATGGACCTCAGCTGTTTCTGTATCCAGAAATAATGCATCGGTGGCAAATTACTCCCTTATAGGTCTTGTCTGAGCGATCTGAAAAAGAACATCAGTACGCCACTGCGCCTGATATCTTAATCTGGCGTTAAAGGACTTTGACATTTCAGTGCGATCATACAGATGATGAGATAGCACTTAATCTTATTGAGCACAGGTAAAGCCAGTGAAATCCAGTCAGTGTGTGACGCATCTTTCTCTTTTTTCTCTCAGGGCGAGCAGTCGTTTCAATCAATGCCATAGAATCAGTGAGTACATCAAACGTTAAACCTGACACTGATTTGAGATATTTGTTATTTATTTATTTACTTTTCATGGATAAATGCGCCGAACAAACATAAATTGACTCTCTGTAGACACTTTTGCTCTGAATAAAACTTTCATATATTCAGAGCATGTTCAGCAGCTACACTCTGAAGTCCTGCTCTGATACTCAAAATCTGTCTGATCATTCGTATTTAAATTATTCACACCAGACAACTTTTCTGAGTGATGTTGAACCTTGTTAATGAGGTTTGGCAACGTTCTAAGAGTGGTGCTGTCAATTATTGGAAGCAATGAAAATGCTGTTTGTGTTCAGTCCTGCCAGAACCGTGTGCAATGTTTATCTCTCTTATACAATTCCTTTTTTAATTAATATATGTTTGTGTCATTTTAATGTTTGACTCTTTTATAGTTGTCTAAAATGCTTTTATCTATTAGCCTACCTGGTGGTAGGATGCCTGATACTGGAGGTATAAAGAAGCATTGTAAAACGAGAAGAATGTTCAGCAAACACGTATGAAATGTGTTGAACAAGCTAAGTGTATATTCCTTAGTGGTGTTTTAAAGAACATAATTTAAGCCTCACAAAATGACAGTGATACAGAAATACAAAAACCCAACTAGTAAAGATGTCAAAGCACAATGTTGCATAATTGCACCCACAATTTCTAAGTAAAGCTTGATAAACTATATATCATCTAAAAGCTGAACTTCTCAGGATTCAGATGTTATAAAGCATTATAGGATTAACACGCCACAGCAACAACAGTTGGTCAATTTGTGTAAAAAGTCCTAACACAGCAAAATAACGATGCCTACCTTTTATGATGTCTCTACAGGTGCACAGCCACTGAATCATCAAGTGTCTTACACCATTGTACTTGTAACAGTCCAACTAACAAAATAGATTCAAACTGGTACTCCAAAAACGTGTTTACCACTCGAAAAAGACATACTATTCACTTTTCATTTGCCACAGAAAACAAATCTCTGCAGGTTTTCCGGTTGTTTTGATGGACATGTTCAAGGTGGACCTGACAAGCATGGTATGTTTTGATTCAGTAGAGTCTCCTGAACATTTTGGACCAACCAATCACAATTAAACTCTACGCAGACTTAAGGGTCATTTAACCAATGAGATAAGCTTTCCAACAATACATGGTTTGCCACAGTTCTTTTTACAGACGCAGGGTAACGTGACTGTGTAAAGAGGGCAGATGCTTCCAGTTGTCCATCTTTGCACACACTGATGAGCAGACCGCATAGCAAATACTTTGTTCTGAGAAAAAGACTTTTGATTGTATCAAGGAGATTTTAGAGAAGAATAATAAGTGGCACATAGAAAATGACCTGTAAAGTTGACCATCCAATGTACAAGTTGGCATGTACAAATCATTTTTTAACATAATTTTTTTTTCATTGTTTGCATTTTCTTTAAAAAATTTTTTTTCATGGAGTAGTTCATCTAGTGGAATTGATTTGTTTTTAAAAAGGTTAATTTTGTTACCAAGTATCAATTTGGTGCGTGGAAATTGTTATTTTAGCTTCATTTTAACAGATTTTGGTCCACAGTTCTTCTATTCAGTGTTGTCAAAAAGTCCACCAGGGACTCAAGCATTCACTTATTTTATAACAAATAAAAATAAATTAATTAATAAAAATGGGTGAGGATAATTTCTACTATTATTGTAAAGTTTGTGAATCTATAACTTTAGTTTTTATTTGAGGTATCCAGTTCCTTACTTTTACCTGATAAACTAGAAAGGGTTACCTTTTCAATGACATCAAGGACATTCATTTATCCCATAAAATGTGAGATTTACAGCTATTTTATTTTGGGTATGCCTTTTTCGGATCTATGTTCAAAAAGAGAGGTGGGAATTCACTGGTTAATACCATTTGCTTTGTTCTATTCTGTGGATTTGTTTGCAGTTTTTTGCAAATTTTTGAAAATTTGTGCAATGAAACGTTTGATTAAAATGTTAAACAAAAAGGGTGACTATACAGCTTCTCATAAAAACCCACCACTTGAAAGGGTTTTCAACACATAACCATTAGTTTTTGCAAAGTTACAGTAAAATAAAGACCTACAAAAAATTAAGAAACTTTCCATCTCTAATAGTGTTACCCTGCGTCTGTAAAAAGAACTGTGGCAAACCATGTATTGTTGGAAAGCTTATCTCATTGGTTAAATGAATCTTAAGTCTGCGTAGAGTTTAATTGTGATTGGTTGGTCCAAAATGTTCAGGAGACTCTACTGAATCAAAACATACCATGATTGTCAGGTCCACCTTGAACATGTCCATCAAAACAACTGGAAAACCTGCAGAGATTTGTTTTCTGTGGCAAACGAAAAGTGAATAGTATGTCTTTTTCTAGTAGTAAACACGTTTTTGGAGTACCAGTTTGGATCCATTTTGTTAGTTGGACTGTTACATTTTCACAAATGTAATTTTTTTTGTATTGTGTTGTTTCTATGTCTCGCGCTGTTTAAAAAAAAAACCTACAATTAAATGTAAAAATGAAAATTTTTGTTGGTTTAGGGGTTTTAAATTCTTCTTTGCTTTAAATACTACTACAAGGGAAACCAAGCCATTTGTAATGCTGATGATTCCAGTCATTTTTAGAAGAGAACGATTCTAATTAATACCAGTTTATTTGTATATTTAACCACATTTCAGATAAGGTGAGGAAATTAAACTGTCAAGATCCTAGCTGAGGAACAAATAAACACTAAGTCATTTTTTTAATCAGAAAGCACTAATATTACATACAGTAAATGGGGCATTGAACAACAACAAAAAACAATCTTTAATATCCTGAAAAATAAATAGCTTGGACCTCTGAGTATTCTGGCCATGAACTACACATTCAATTATCTCTTCAGTGAGAGGAAGTCATGCTTTTCAATGGGAGTTCAATTTAATCTTGTTTAATGTTTACTTCCAACCATATAATACAAACGCTAACAAAAACCAACCACATTCCCCGATACATCAATGTAGTGTATAAAATAAAAATGAAAAATGACACACCAATGTGCTTCGTTTAAGGAGCTTCAGCAGTATTAAACCAAAAACAAGCCAAATGAAGTTTCAGACTATTTTTAAAACATTGTGGTTGTTTGAAACAAGGCAGCAGAAGTTGCCAGTCCATCTGTTTGGCCGTGAGGGCTGAAGACTGATGAAGTCCCTGCAGTTTTTCTGTGGGAGTCTCAAACAGCTGACTACAGACCAGTGTTCAAACCAACACTGATCTCTCAAGGAAAGATGAGGCTAAAGAACTGGTTTGAGATCCAAGACTACTGCATCTAGCATCTGAAGTCATGGAGATCAGCACTCTGGATCTGTGTCTGGAACTACTCTGACATGTAGCAGGAAGTAAACGAAATAAAAAGTTTGGGTGGAGACTAGATTAGATGTGAACAGAAGTATTGGGAGGATGAGAGGGAAGTGTGATTTATTTATTTTTTTGTCAGGTAGCAACAATTAATGACAGTTATTTCACCATAACAACAAACAAAAAGCCAGATAAAGTAATAATCTAATTCAAATATCATGCCTGAATTAAATTTTTCTGTAGTTCTGACTTAAATTTCCAAATATATGTATGTTCTGGTTATCACCTGTTCCTAATTTCCTTCTTCTGTTCCTTGTTTCCCCCTGATTAGCTCTCTTCTACCCCTTAACTTGGTTATAGTTCATGCCAGTGTTTTATGTTTGTTTATATTTAGAGCTATATGCATCCAGACAAAGGTGCTAGTTGCTGAGCAGAGAATAAAAGTTCTACCACTGCACTTGGGTCCTCGTCTGTCACATACTATCAGTTCTATTAGTTTTTATGTTGAAAATATGCATTTTTCTATCAATTTGCTACACCAATATCTCAACGTGTGGTGTGACATGAACCACATTTATATTTTCCTAATGAGTGAAAATAGAGAATGTTTTTCCCTCAACTCACTTCCTCAAACATTTATTATGACTTCTGTAATATGTAACATTTCTGTTAAAAAATTTGGAAATATGTTTTTATTTTTCTAAATCATCATTCTTCAAATGCTCGCTCTTCAAATCTTTCTAAATGTTTTCAATAATTTCTTATCTTTCTTATCTTAACTTTCAATAACCTTATGATAATGGTAAAAAAATTACTTACTGATACAAATTTCCTTGTATTGTATTGAAATTTACATGAATTACACAAATCTGAGCCTTGGTTAGATGACGCTGCCTGTGAGTGCAGGAGAGTCTAGCGAAAATGGAAGAAAGACCGCTTACAACTCTCCTTCAAGTTGTTGAGAGATTGCTGTCGATCTTATCAAAAGACTACAAAAGCTGCAAAAAATAAGTATTTTTCAGAAATTATTGCAAGAAACCACCACAATCCTCTGGTGAGTTTTCCTCTGGAAAACTCAACCAGGGTTTGTGAGATGTTCGTGAGCTTTTTGTTGATAGTCCCTCCTTGTCTATGACGTTCTACTGTTTTCCACCAGTTTGATCCTGTCGGTCAGTCTTATCTGGAGAAATCAATCACTCTGATGAAGCCATCAGGGTCTCCTAATGATCCTGTTCCACCTCGTATTTTTAAAGAAGTTTTTCCAGCTCTGGCTCCTCATGTTCTTTGTATAATTAATGGCAGTTTAGTTCATGGGATTGCGCCCTTGTGTTTCAAACGTGCAGAAGTAACACCCCTTATTAAAAAGCCTGCCTTGGACTCCTCCATATTGGCCAACTATAGACCCATCTCAAAGTTCCTATTCCTTTCGAAGGCTCTTGAAAATATTGTGCACTACCAGTTAATAACGTTTTTAGAACAGAACAACATTCTTGAGGTGTTTCAGTCAGGATTTAAACCCTGTCACAGTACTGAGTCTGCTCTATCCAGGGTTTCTAATGATATTCTTTTAGCAACAGATGCTGGTCACTGTGTTGTGTGGTTCTGTTGGATCTAGCAGCTGCCTTCGACACAGTATACCACTAAATCCTTTTGTCTCGTCTGGAAAGCCGGGTGGGCATTCAAGGTAATGTTTTAAAATGGTTCAGATCATACCTAACTGATAGGAGCTTTTGCGACCGTCTTGGGCGCACAGAGTCAGGGCTCTGTTCTCGGACCTCTTCTGTTTTCATTGTATGTGCTTCCACTTGGATCAGTTCTCCGTAAACATGGGACTTCATTTCATTTTTATGCTGACGACAGCCAGATTTACGTACCACTAAAGCAAGAAGAAGCATATTCTGCTCAATGGTTGTTACAGTGCATTGATGATATTAAGGCATGGATGTCGTGCAACTTCTTACAGTTAAATTGGGAAAAGACTGAGGTTCTGTTATTCGGCCTTAGTGACATCTCTAAGGTACATGTCAATTTGGGTGTTTTAAATGGTTATTTGAGACCGACTGCAATGAGTTTGGGTGTCAAACTGGACAGCATCCTAACTTTTAATGCACAAATTAGCTCAAGTCCAGCTTTTTTCATTTGAGACAATTGTACAATGTCTTCTTTCTCGCTGTGAGATTTTAATCCATGCGTTTATTACAACTCGTTTAGATTATTGCAATGCTCTTTATGTTGGACTTACCTAGAAGTCACTTGCTTGACTGCAGCTAGTCCAGAACACTACTGATTGTCTTTTAACTGGTGCATGGAAACAAGAGCAAGTTACTCCCAGTTCGTTTACACATTGATTAAATTTTTTTATTTATATTTAAATGTCTTTATAGTCTCGCTCCAATGTTCCTGTCTGGTCTGATCCAGGTATACATCCTTCCTCGCTCCCTCAGGTCAGCAAATCAGATACAGTTAGTCGTCTCTAAGACCAAGACGAAACTGAGAGGTAACCAAGCCTTCTCAGTCTTCAGACGAAAAATGGACTCACTTTCCACTTTTAAATGTGCTCTAAAAACACATTTCGTCACTTTAGCTTTTAATTAAGTTGGAATCTTGACTGTACTGTGTTTAAATTTTCTTACATCGGATATTTGCCATGTGCTTTTACTAATATTATGCTTTGTTCAGCACTTTGGGGAACCTTGTTTTCTTTAAAGTGCTTTATAAGTAAAGTTGAGTTGAGTAGTAGCATTTTACTTTATCTTATCAGAGGAGCAATATTTAAACCAATTTAATTAAAATTACAACTTTTTTATCTATGTAACATATAGACAATGAGATTTGTGTTATTTGTCAACAACCCATAGGATCTCACAGCATTCTGAGAGGTATTTATGTAGAGTAGTGTGCAAACGTTTATGGGGAGGTGTGAAAAATTGTAAAAAAAAAAAAAAAAGTGAGCGACAGGACTATGGAAATTTCTCTCTGAGCAACCAATCTTCTCCAACCACTTACATTGAGCCAATGAACGCACATTCAATGAGCAGTAAAATTAGTATATGCTCCTGCATAAAGCAGAAGGGCTCGCATTCCCTCTTCCTGTGATGCTTGAGGAGCCGGATCCAATTCATGATATTCCATTTAGGCTTATGTTACGACCCCTAGCTGGCAAGATGTGACGAGCTCTTGTAAGCAAATACACAACACAAACTCTGGTAACTCAAAACACTATAGCTTATTAACTATAAACCATAACAAACAGGATTAAGAACAACTAAATTACTCTTTGTATTAAAGTTAAAATAAACATACAATAATCAAACAATGCATTTCACGGAGTTCAAGGAAACACAAAGGGGTTGACAAACAAAAATACACAAATAAACACGTAATACAAGGACCTAGTCCCAAACAAGTATATAATTCACCAAAATAAATGAACAATAAAACGAGTGCCGCTAAAAGCAAACACAAACTAATCAGCACACAAGTTCACACAACACACACGCAAGCCGTACCACTGCACACCAACAAAACCAGTCCCTAGATTGTTCCAAAATAGCCTAAACTAAAAGTGAGCGTTACGAAAGGGACGTGGATAAACTAAAAGGTGAGCTGTAAACGAAACATACGACTGCTGTGGTAATCTAAAAGGTGAAACAACAACGCAGCTAATAATAAACTGATTTATGAAAATAACTAAGCTAAACTAAGAATGCTTAACCCATCGAGATGAGTGCTTTCTAGCAGCGGGGCTATTATGGTAAATTTTTATGGACAATTTTCAACAAACATGCTTTCAACTGTGAGAGACTTTAACTATAAAGAAAAGTCTGAAAATCACATTTAATTTTTTTAAACTGTGTCAAATAAGTATTTGATCACGTTAGTTAAAATTTGTAATATTTGGTACAGAAAGTTTCTTCATCAGGTTTCTTCACACACCGCAGGACTGGTTTTGGTCCACTCATCCATACAGATCTTTTCTGGGGTTTTAGGGCTGTTGCTGAGCAATAAAAAAGAAACTGGCTAGGTTAGTTTCCAGAACCTTCTTTGGGCGCCGCTCCTTGGTTTCCCTTGATGAGGTTTTTACTCATTCATTTTCCAACCCGCTTATTCGCTTTTTTGGGGTCACTGGGGTCTGCTGATGCCTATCTCCAGTGCACATTGGGCGAAAGGCAGGGTACAGTTTTTACTCAATATCTCAAAAAAACATGGCCCCCGTTTATCATCTCTTTAATATGGTGCAGTCGTCCTTTTCCCTGTGCAGACAAACACCCCCAAAGCATGATGCTTCAGACTCCAAGGCGAGCAAGGCTCTGGGCAGTCCGCTGGAATACTGCAGGGTGCCTTCACCCCGTTTGATCCAAAGCAGGAACCAGCCACTTGATACAATATCGATAATGTTTTTTACTTACTTTAAACCATTTAATTTAAAAGAAATAAAGATTTACATTGATTATATGGATTTGTAGTGTTTTGTACAAAATTAGGGCCATGTATTTATCTAATTTGGATAAAAACAGAGGTATTTTAAAATATATCTTTAAATATTAAGTTCTGGATTTGAAATTGTTTTGTTTGTATGCATTTGAATTGCTTTATGAAAGTTTTTCCTCAAACTACTATGGCGTTTAGGGAAAAAAAAATCTTTTAATTTTAACCTCTTTCAGCCCTAGTCATAATTAAATTTGACTTCTTCTAATTGCGGATATCTGCATTTGAGATAACTATAATGTGAGTGTGACTAGTCCTAACATTTATTGTGGAGTAATGAGGAGAAATGTACATTAGAGATAATTCCCATGACGTCATTATGCAGATATTATAGAGTTTGGACTAGTCAAAATATAATTTAAGATACATCTATATTTATCACTAATCAGAATACATTTATTCCCATCTTTATTTATATTTATAGATACTCAGGTCAAATGTTAAAATGGTTTACACACCCATGATACACTCATTTCTCAGGATGTGGCTCTCTAAAATAGAAACATTGAATTTTAAAACGTATTTCAGTGTGTGTGCGTGCATGTGTGTGAGTTATTCTGCCCTTACAAAGCATCTATTATTGTTTCATGCAGTTTTTTGTAGAAAGCTTTTAGCGGATTGGGACTCCGGATCGGCAGACACTCAAAATTAAATGACTGAGGCAAAAAAAACCTGATCAGGACAACCCTAATTTGTGCAAGCGTACATAGAAGAATTGATGCCTCATTAGTTTTTTTTCTTTTGTTCATTAACTTCATATTTTGTAGATTTCAGAAATTTTCATGTTTTTTTTTTTGTTTTGTTTTTTTTGAGGGGGGGGGGGGTAAATCTGTCTTTGTTTGCAACATTTTTTCAAACCTGCCTAAAGCATCTACACAGTACTGTATGTATATGTATGGTTAGATGAAAAAAAAAAACATATTGACTAATTTCTTATGAGCAGCCTAAAGCATTAGAATGTTCCACAATCTCAAAAGAGATGATTCCACTGTCCAGTATGTTGGCACAACTCAGTGTCTCACACGTCTCAAAGTGATGACAGCAGCTCACAGGCATATACTCCTACATCAGCACTCTGGTCTGACGGGGGAAGAGCAGGTGTTGTTCAGTAGGGTCTACTGGGTTCTCTATGTCTTAAGGGTCATGGTTAAGGTGCACTGACACAGGTCAGTTTGACTCTCGCTCTGCCACTCTGGGGCTGACCGCTCGAGCATGACGCCCAATGCGGCAACTACCCTCAGCCTGGCCATAACCCCAAGCTCTCCTCCATCACAAACAATTACAATAATACTAGAAAGATCATTTCTCTGGATGTTATGCTGTATCTAGTTTCTGTTTATTGCAATCTTCCAAGAAATAAAAAGGTCAAGTTCGTTTATTTATATAGCGCTTTTCACAACAGACATTGTCTCAAAGGAACTTTACAGTAAACCAACAAGTTTAAACTCAACAAAGAGAAAAAATTAATCAATAAGTGGTGTATATGTCCCTGATGAGCAAGCCTGGGGCGACTGTGGCAAGGAAATCTCCCTTTTTGGAAGAAACCTTGAGAGGAACCGGACTCAAAAGGGGAACCCATCCTCATTTGGGCGACAACAGCAGTGTGATTTATATTAACTATAGCATATACAGATGATATAGTAGTATAAACAGATGATAACTGTGTTAGGTGTAGGTCCAGGGGGCGCCGTAACATCTCCAGGTGAATCTGGTTGTTAGGGTGAGGAGCTGGTGGGCGGAGCCTCCGGTAGTCTCGGGATGAGTATGGAAAAGAAGAGTGTAGCTGGTGGGCAGAGGTCAAGGAGGCGCCGGAACATCTCCAGGTGAATCTCGTTGTTAGGGTTAGGAGCTGGTGGGCGAAGTCTCGGGATGAGTATGGAAAAGAAGAGTGGAGCGGGATTAGTGTAGCTGCTGTTCATAATATTAATACAATTTAATGTAAGTTTGCAGTTATTCGAAGTGTTAAGTATAGGCCTTGCTAAAAAGATACGTCTTTAATCTACACTTAAACTGGGTGAGTGAGTCTGAGCCACGGATGCTGTCAGGGAGGCTATTCCAGAGTTTAGGGGCTAAATGTGAGAACGCTCTATCGCCTTTAGTGCTCTGTGCTATTCTAGGAAGAGAGTGGTCACAGAATTAAAAATTAAATTATATTTTTAATAGTGACACAATACAATTATACAAAAATGGCACACACAAATTACATGCACAATCAGCGCTCATGTACGTCATGCATGCTCAGCCAATTAGAGAATGCTGTCAGTTAAGAGCTAAGGAGTCAGTTCTAGAAACTCATCCGAGTTCCTAAAATGGTGCCAATTCTATGGCCACAATGCAGTGGAAAAGCCGTGCTGAACTGAATTGTACTATGATGTACAATGTGGTAAAGCATGGAAAAGCGCCATATATTTCTGTCTAATCTCCAAAAAAATAAATTTTTTATTGTTTTGTGATTTTATGGCATTGGTGTGTGGTCAAGTTGGGGAAGTTGTGGCCTTAGAGGATAAGGATAGGTGGACTAGAGTGCATTTTGAACTATTCTTAATAGAAAAATAAGTCCTGACTTGTTTATTTCGATTTGTTTGTTTTCGCTTTTAGTTCAGTCCATTTGGGCAGGTGAAAAAGCAACATCCGAACTCTGTGGTGGTCTCTAACCTCACCACATAATAACCACACCGTACTGTGTGTGGAATAATGGATTGCGATTGTGTGTTTACATGGCAGAATTATCATGGTAGCCCGAGGTCAAACTTGGAATAGTTTGTAATCTGAGAATCATTTACATCGTGCATCATAAGCGTTTAATACAAATGATAAAGTAAAAGATGCCAAAGATCAAAATCAGCGAAGGTCAAAAGTCAAAATCCATTTTAATTGCGTTGTCCCAGTCAGGGGTTGTTTACGTCTGTAAAAGGAAACACATGGGATGACCAATGTGGCCCGCATGATGTCATCGCTTTCAGCTGGTGCGGACCAGAGAGAGTGTGATGAGAATGAAAACTAAATCTGCAGAGGATTGCAACAATGTATTAGTTGTTCCCCTTGTTCCGGACCAAATAAACAAACTAGACCTGTGAAAGCAGGTCTTAGGAAACAATTAGTACCAATGGAGATACCTTTTGTCACATTTATTGAAGAATCACAGTGATTAAACAGCATTATTGGCAGAGCGGATTAGACATCGACAGTTCGACATCTCATCCTGCAAGACCAAGCAATATCAAATGAGCCACAGCTTATCCATAAACATACCCTGCCTGACTGACATTTTGATTGAGCAATAAAAGCCACTCCCTGGTCCTCATTACTGCACTGACCCTTTCGACCTCTGTACACAAGACTGCTCTGAATGCATGCATCCTAAGAAGGTTTGTTTTGTACGAGCTGAGCATCGGGCTGTAATGTGTCCAAGGCTGTATAACTCAGTTTTCGCTGCGTCTGGGTGGGAGCTGGGATACAGTGCATCTCCACAGCAGCGTTAATGATGACAGCTGGGCCGATAATGGTGCGGCTGCGAGACAGGATCCATACAGATAACCCCGGTACGACACTGATGGAGTCTCGCAGCGTCATTACCGTCCATCAGCTGGGAATTACAGGGCAAAAAGCAGCAGCAATAGATGTCATTAGCAGAGTCACGGTTCAACAGACGGCCCTGGTAAAACAATGGCTGAGAGTAGAGTCATCAAACAGCCTCTTCCCTCCCAAAACCAAAAGCTGTGTTTATGACATTTGAAAATACCAACTCCTCATAATGCTTATTTTTGAAAGAGCTTTTTTCGCAAGACGCTGTAATAAGACGACTTCTGTGTCTTAATTTATCATTAAATTTTTTTATTTATTCATTGTCCAACCCGCTTATTCTCTTTTGGGGTCATGGGGGTCTTCCGGATCTCCAGCGCACATTGGGCGAAGTATAAAGAGAACTGGTAGAACAGGGTGTACCCCAGCCTCTCGCTCAATGTGAGCTGGAGATTGGCACCCGCAGACCCCCGTAACCCCAAAAAGGGAATAAGTGGATTGGAAAATGAATGAATAAAAAAAATTTATGATAAATTCAGACACAGAAGTCGTCTTGTCAAGAGTTTCAACGTCTTGCGGAAAAAAGCTTTTCCGAATATAAGCGTTATGAGGAGTTGGTGTTTGAATGAATGAATAGAATTAACCTAAGTTGGGATGTAGTTCTAAAAATTTGGTTGCTAGGGAGTTTTCTATTTGATGTTTTGTCTTAAAGATATTTTCATTTGTTCTTTCAATGGCCTTTTTCCGTCAGTGATGACGGATTTATCCCCTTCTAGATCCAAATAATTTTGCACAGTGGTATGTTCTAACACTGACTGATAAACTCCACAAGTGTGATCAATTTGAAATTCCCAGTTTGATCCCTTGTTAATTCAATGGAAAAGTTCCCAACATTATCAGCAATTTCCCAGAATTCCTTTAGTGCTACCAGCATTTCTCGGAAGAAATGCTACGAAATGCCTTTGTTGTCCTAAGCAAAAGACAAATAACAACATGTCGGCTTGTAAAGCTAGACATTGGAGTTTAAAGGATATGATTTTTGTGTATTAAAAGATTTTTTGTTGAGGTTTTAGTGGTTTATGCATATATTGTAATCAAACTGTCCACCTACAAATGAACAACTGCTAGGGAATAATATTATATTATTGCCCTCTCTCAATAATTATTTGCAGTGCCTCTCAAGTTACTGTACAAAAAAATGACTGCAATCTTCACATTCAAAAACCCAGCGTGCACATAATTACAAATATTAAGCAGGCGTTATAACCCCTACATGCCTGCACTCACTCTCTTAAGAATCTCTTTCAGTAGCATCAAAGCTTTTGAATATTTCATGCCATTAAATCCTTTAAAAGCAAGACTAAATGATTTGTGACAAGGCTCTAGTCAATAATTGGGATAATTGTTGAGATATGTAAAATATTCATTCTTAAGTGGTTCTCATTTTTATGCTTTGCAGTAAGATTTATCTTCTTTTTTTTAAAGACTTATCAAAGAAATCATACTTTAAGTTGCACTCTGTACTTCTATAGGAAAATCACATTGTTTCACTGGATGAATTGAGGTATTGAAAGGTAAAGAACATCCATCCATCCATTTTCCCAGCTTTTTCCCTTTTTGGGGTCACGGGGGTCTGCCGGTTCCTATCTCCAGTGCATATTGGGCAAGAGGTGTGGGTACACCCTGGACAGGTCACCAGTCCATCGCAACACACACTCACACATTCACACCTAAGGGGAATTTAGATTATTAAATTAACCTAACCTTATGTTTTGGGGGGAAACCAATGTACCCAGAGCAATGGCCGGAAACCCGACAAGCACGGGTAGAACATGCAAACTCCTTCACCTCTAACCGGCAACCTTCTAATTGGTAGGCCACAGTGCTACCCACTGTGCCACCATGCGGCCAGATAAATAACACAAACTTTGGTAATTTGGTGATTAAATCAAAGATTTTTCATCAGCTTTTTTTAAACCACTGTCAAATATTGAACTGTGTCAAATCCAGAATCTCTGCAAATCCTTAGAATCATCTGTAAAATGCTGGAATATAGTTTTGTTTAAGGTCCTGTGGTGGTCATGTGACAGCCTTTGAGGCAAAAGGCCAAGTATCAATTAATAGAGGCATCCACATGTTATCTTCAGGAGCAAAACGATGCTCCAGCAAACTTATTAAATGTTTTCAAAATCCATTTTGTACAAATGTAAATGAAAAAGTCTGCAAGACAGATGATAAGTCTGCTATTACGGAGGCGCCTTTCTGATGTGTTTACGTTTTTTCAACTGTAGCAGCGTATTTACACTGAGTGAAGATAACATGATATTAATTTAGTAAGCTGAAGGCACATCACATTCAAGGTAATTAATTTCTATGCATGCTGAACTGATAACATTTAACTGTATTTATTAGCCATGCTGTGAAGAATAAAGAGAACTGGTAAAAATGATATATCTCAATTACCCCAAGGTCAATTTATGTGGATTTTTCTACAAGTCATAACTGTCAAAATCACTGTATCCAAATGTGCTTGATACTTGTTTCGGTTGGTCCTAAAGAACACACCAACACAACGTGTTTTGAACTTTTGTTCAGGAGGGTAAAGGTCACCAATAATGAAGGTAGATTCTAGCTGAAAGGTTTAAGTTAATGAAGGGGTTGTCATACAAATCAAATTTAAGTTAACGAACGGGTTGTCATACAAATCAACAAACATTCTTTGAGTATAGAACGTAGTTCTAATCTTTTTATATTGAAGATTCAATTGTGAACCCACATGGAAATAACCTATACAAAAATAGGTTATAGATATAGGTTTTCAATATATACAACCAATAAACAAAGCAAAATAATGAACAAACCAAGGCAACCACCAAAAAAAGAATCAACAATAAAAAAGCAAAATAATGAACAAACCCACGCAAACATCAAAAAAAAGAATCACTACATACAAAGCAAAATCATGAACAAACCAAGGCAACCACCGAAAAAAAAATCAACAACAAACAAAGGAAAATCATGAACAAACCAAGGCAAACATAAAAAAAAAATCACCAACAGACAAAGCAAAATCATGAACAAACCCAGGCAAACATCAAAAAAAGAATCACAGACGAACAAAGCAAAATAATGAACAAACCAAGGCACCCACCGAAAAAAGAATCACAAACAAACAAAGCAAAATCATGAACAAACCCAGGCAAACATCAAAAAAAGAATCACAAACAAACAAAGCAAAATCATGAACAAACCCAGGCAAACATCAAAAAAAGAATCATGAACAAACAAAGCAAAATAATGAACAAACCAAGGCAACCATCAGAAAAGTAGCAACACTAGCTGCAAGAGACTGTCTGTGGGATGACAAATATTACATAAATGACCAGAAAAATAATGAGAGCAAGACCCATAAACCAGACTACCATAAACCTGCTTAAATCAGTGTCGCAGATTTTATGACTAATCCTGAAAAATGACCAAAAGTAATCTATAAAATTGTTGCCACAACCATTAATCAAGTTACAGATATCTGAAGCTAGCAAATGCACCCTTCCCCTCTGGAAAATATCAGAATGGAACGAAAATCTGAAGGTTTAATGCCACACGGTCGCAGTAAGTACTTCAGAAGCTCCCCGAGTTCATTGTGCAAAGCCGAGTTGCCATTTTCTGCTCCAGTGACACCAAAGTGACTCTCGTATTGAACACACCCAGTGGCTCGGCCTCATGACTCGGTTCTCAGACACATATTAAAAGCTTCCGTTTAGAACCGAGATGTTATGTTTGTGATGAGAGGCAAGTCTGACTGCTCTAGCAGCTACTCTGATGAGCTCCAAGAGCATTCAAGGAAATCTGTGAGGCAGCCTTGATTAAAAATGACAGGATCAGACATGCGTGCACACACCCACACAAGCGCACGCTCTTGGATTGTGGACGCGTGGTGTCTAGTCACCTCTCTCCTGCAGACAAGTTCCGGAATACATCATCATGCCAAAACACAGCTCATTAAACACTATTAGCCAGTCATTTCAGCAAATTAAATCCCCCCTCAACTCTTCTTGCTTAACAAACTGCTCTGGGGTCAAAATATGAGATGCAAACTCGAGACAAATTAAAGCAGACCTGAAAACACAAACATTAAGTGGTGTTGTGATTGATCAAAGATTCCATTTTGATTGTAATTATGTATTATTGAGCACCTGTAAAATCTGTTCAATACGATCATCTTCTCAGAAATGGCATCGAAGAAAAAATAAGATCAGAATGTTAAATTGTGAGCAAGCTGTTGATGTTTTGCTCTGGGGCATGGGGTATGGCTGTCTGAAATGCTTCATGTTATGCAGGCAGATCAATCCTAATATTTGATGTTGCCCAAGGCAAATTTTTTCAGCATATCATTTCACTTATTTGGGTGAAGGAAGCTGATGTAGGGAGGGTTGCTGCAAAACTGACTTTTCGACATCTGAATTTCAAAACTCTGCCCTGAATCTTAATTCAAAACTGTATGCGACTTCAGCCTACAGAAGCTTAGAACATTTCGAAGCTCTCGTGTCACATGACTGCAGCCGAACAAGCTTAAGAATATTTCAAAAATGTCTGACTGAATTCCATAGGCTTCTGCCAATGTGTGGTGTTGGATTGTTTCAGATTCCCATTCCTTTAAATATTGTTGTGGCCAAATGCTTTTAGAATTAAATAAATATAAAAAAAATGGATTGGTTGCTGCTTAGGTTTTTATAATAGCAATTTGCATATAATCTAGAATGTTCTGAAGAGTGATCTGATGAAGTCCACAGTCCTTCTTTGCCATGAAAATTATCTTAATCCTGAAAAAACTTTCCGCTGCATTTCATTGCCGTCATTAAGGTACCTGCTGAGATAATTTCAGTAATCGTCTTGTTAACGCTGGTGACAATGTTGACGCAAGGCTGGAGATCATTTTGTCGGGCGGATTGGGTTAGAATGGCAGACTTGACATGTTAAAAAGAAGGGTGATGCTTGAAATCATGGCGACCTGCAAAGAAACGCATGCAGTCATCATTGCGTCACATAAAAATGGCTTCACAGGAAGAATATCTTCAACAATCTTCAACAATAGAACAATCCAACAATAGTTTGGTGAAGAACGAAGCATGTTTTCAGTACGATTGAGCACCGTACAGGCAAAAGTAACTTAGAGGCTCTGGGACCAAAACTGTGAGATTTTGGGTCCATGGCCTGGAAACTTCAAGAGGCGGATAGAAAAACTAAAACCCACTAATTCTGACAAACTCCAAAAAGTGATTAGGAAAGAATGGATTGTTATCAGTCAGGATTTAGTCCAGAACTCTTTGCATAAATGTCATATAATTGTCGATAAACGCCTTTGAAACGTATGAAGTGCTTGTAATTATATTTCAGTACATCACAGATACAACTGAATCAAAGATTTAAAAGCTGTTTAGCAGCAAACTTTGTGAAAACTAATATTTGTGTCATTCTTAAAACTTTTGGCCATGACTGTAAACCATCAATCCATCTAATCGTTGATAAATTATGGATGCGTATGATCAGTCCATGACAATCTGGAAGTGGCAAAAGCCCAACTCGGGATAGAAAGAAAAACGTGATGACAGTGGGTAGCACTGTGGCCTTCCAGTTAGAAGGTTGCTGGTTTGAGGCTCGCCGGTAACCTTCTAAATTCCCCTTAGGTGTGAATGTGTGAGTGAATGTTGCCCTGCGATGGACTGGCGACCTGTCCAGGGTGTACCCTTGCCTCTGGAGATAGGCAATAGCTGATCCCCTTGACCCCAATAAGAGAATAAACGGGTTGGAAAATAAATGAATGAAGTCAGAAGAATAACAATATGTTGGCTTTTACAAGCCAACCAAATAACATTTTATAAGCAAACAGAATTATTTTTAGTTTTATTAGTTATTAGTTTAATATTTATAATTATTAGTTAGTCTTTCTGGCATTCATTTATTATATAATTATGTTTTTTCTTCTTAGTCGGGTCTATAAATAGACCATTAACATGTTTTTGGGTGATATTACATCTTAAAGAAATCATGTTTTCTGTCTATGCCGTGTTTCCAGGCTGTGGCGTTTACAAACTACAGCCATTGAACTTTGCCAAAAAATATAAAATGGTCTGACTCTGGTTGCTATATCTGACTGGTAGCACCAAAGGAATTCTGGGAAATCGCTGAGAATGATGGGAAATTATCCATTGACTTCACATGGGGTGAATTTATGTAAAACTAGAATTCTAACTGACAATAACGTAAAAAAATATTTTTAATAGTGAACGAAAATACAGCACTGTGAAGAAAGTTTTAGAAGGAGCTAAATATCTACTATTGACTCATAATGCCTTTTAAAATAAATGGGAAAAGGCAATGGAGATGAAACATCATAGAGGAATGGGTATTTTATTAATAATCATAATAACAACTATTTTATCACTGACAGCTCCCTAGCAACCAAATTTTCTCAGCTTTAGTACATGAAAAAAAATAACATGGGCGTTAGTTTATAGAGCTTATAGTGGCGAAGGCAATGTTATAATATGTCACTGAATCGTCCATAGTGGCCAGGCTGTTTACCATAGCAACCAATTCAGGATACCTCTATCTCAGCTATGGAAAATCTAGAAACATGGGGTTGGTTTATTTCACTCATTGAGACACCAGTCCCTGGCCACTCCATAGCAACCAGGCTTTTTACCAGAGCAACAAACTTGGCATATCTCAGTTAAAGAATATGATAAAGACATAGAGATTTATTTATTTTATTTTATTTAGCCAACATTAAAGATTGTGTGCATGTAGCCATTTGTTTATTGTTGTGTTTTTGCTATTCATACGATAAAATGTATTTATGACATTTTGTAGGAAAATGGATCATGGATTATTAGGATTTTGTGTAGAAACTACAATTGCAATTTAATAAATGTTTGAATCAAAATGAAGATTTTTTTAAATGTTGTTAGTGAATCGTTTTGATTTATTGCAGTTAAAAGAGCAATAAAAAAGCATTTAATGCAAAACCCATTTTTACGAATTAAGGCCATTTTGGAAACAAACTCTTCAAATAATGAAAAACACAAGGTTTTAGATATTGAACAAAAAATTACATAGTGTATAAGTAAATGGTAGATATATAAATAGGATATGAACAATCAAACATTACCCCGTGATGAAAACTTCTCTATAAGAGAAGTCCTTTTTTACCCCATGGGATGTTGCACAGCATATGGAAAATTATCCCATACTAATCAAACAGCCTTGCTGAAACGGTCTGAAAATTAACGTCATTATGCAATTGTTCTTTTTCAACTGTTTAATCAACTAAACAATGTTGCAATTTACATAATACTGGGAAAAGGGGAGTTTCACGTGAAATAAAGGGTGCCACATTTCTAAGAAGAAAATGAAAATAGGAAAAGCTGCTATAATGATGTTTTGATGGAGAATATCCAGGAGGATTGAGCACATTTGTGTCACACAGAGCTGCTGAATTCATGAAATGTTCTCTTAACAGATTTCCAATGCCATCGACCTCTCTTGTCACAGAGGGATGACCCAGCACTTTGTGCAGACAGGGAATGTTCACATTCAGCACTGAACCCTTTCTTGAAATCCTCCAATAGGTTCAAAACCACTGTGAGTTCAGCACGTCTTTCCACAATAATATTTCCGTTCATAGTTGCATTTACTCACTCAATAATGTAATTGATCACTTTTTAAAATGTCTTAATTAAATAAGAAATAGAAAAGTTTGGAGAGACAGGTGTATGCAGAAAATAGCGTTCCAGCATTCACTGGTTGAGTGCAGCAGTTATTAATAAAAATGATGGACATCAAATACTGAAATTCATGTAAATTTTCTACTCCGATTGTTATGCTAAGAAGGTAAAATGGGTTGATTCAGTCGACTAAAGAATACAGAAGTCAAGAACATTCTATATTACAGATCTGTTCATGGTTTTGTGATCCCAATTATGGAGAACGTATTATTAATGAACATCGAAGCATTTTCAGACTGGATTATGTTCATTTCTTTTTTCCTGTTTGTCAGGGATGATTGTCAAGCACAAATGACAATTTAATAACTTGCGAACAGTGAAGCTGCTCAGAAGAACGGATTTATACAGAGGGGAGGGGAAGAGGAAATGATATGTTCCTGCATGGAAGAGTCCAAGCTGAACAAAGCATCTGGATAGTTCATGTTTTTATTAATAAATCTGAATGAATGTGTGAGGATTCAATCATTTACTCATCCTATCAACATTGTACATTTTTGTTTCAAGTAAATTCCAAAGAAAAAAATGTTTGGGGTCATTAAGGGCTCTCTTTCTTGCAAAAAAACTAAATTGAAACATAAAGATGGTGAAGATAGAGTGATTGGTGTCCTTGATGATTCATTTACAGCGGATTTTTCTTTTAAAATTCAGTTTTGTTCTAAATACCATGGAAAAAAGGGGAAATTCCAACCTTTAATTCAAGTGTATTCAAGTAATTTACATCAATTACAATTTACATTAAATTTATTAGCACCCCCGATGTTTAATACTTTGTAAAAAAAAAAAAAAAAAAAAAACGCAGACTTTGCCAAAAGAACGGCACCTAATCTTCTCCTATAATGTTTCACAAGATTAGAGAACACAGAAAGAGGGATCTTCGTCTCTAAATCCTCCAGTGACCGGACTCCTCTTCAGCTCACTCCACAGGTTTTCAATGGCTGTGGGAGGAGCTTGATTCTGTGTGTGGTGAACCATTTCTGCGTAGATTTGGCCACATGTTTTGGGTCATTATCTTTCAGGGATATTTTGCTTTAAAATGTCCTGGTATTTCAAAGCATTCATGATGCCATGCATCCTAACAAGGTTTCTGGAAGAGAACCCTCCTCAATACTTCACAGCGGGCATGAGGTGCTTTTCTGCATATTCATCTTCTGTGTTCCGCCATACCCACTTAGAGTGTTTGTTTCCAAAAAGCTCAATCTTGGCCTCATCTGACCAAAGAACACAGTCCCAGTCGAAGCCCCAGTAGCGCTTGGCAAACTCCAAACGTTTGTGTTTCTGATTGTGACTATGAAAAGCGACTACATGCCAAAGAGGTTGTTGGCATGTAGATGGCATCTGATGATTGTTCTGGAGACTTTGTGACCCCAAGATGCAGATCATTTGTTGCAGATCTTTAACAGTGAGCTTTGGAAAATTTCTTAATTCTCTTACCATCCTCCTCACTGTGCATGGAGGCAAAATAAACGTATGTCCTCATCCGGATTGTTTACTACTGTTTCCTCTCACAGTAGATATGGGCGGGTGCAGGCGGTGGCTATTTTCTTGTACCCAGTGAAATGACAAACACTTCAATTACATTTATTTTCTAGCAATTGTTAGGGCTGCCAATATTTGTGGAACATGTTATTTTATGAAACAGAATACATTTTTAGGGATTTTTATTTCCTCTTAAAATTCTCTTTATATTCATGTTCTATTTTTCTACAATTCTACAATTTGCTTCTGTAAAAAAATTAATTTATTTATTTGAAGCTTTTAACACATCCTAAAAAGGGGTGCCAATAATTATGGATTCTGTGTATTAGCTGTGTCTCAATCCAGAAATCTGAATCCTTCCGAGTGCGTATTTCATAGCTCTCCCAAGCTGTAACCTGTGATCAGTGCATAAGTAACGAGACAAAATTTGCATTTCCTGCAGGAAACGAGTTTCTTACTACATATATCTTACATAATTGTGTGATTAGTTGTGATGTACCTATTGAGTTTGAATTTATATCAACTCCTGTCAGTATTACATTTTTAAAACTTTTAAGTAGTCATCAGAATTTCTTGTGGATTTGAAACTTGCATACTATAACTGTTTTGAATTTAGAGTGGTGAAAACTTATGGAGAAAGTGCAGGAGGTGCTCTCAACACTCCATGTTTATGCATAGTCTGTCTGAATACAGGATTCTGATTGGCTGGCAGGTGTTGCAATCCGCAGTGAACACTATTACAAATAAAAAACAACAAACAAAACACAAATCATTTTGATTTGCAATAGCATTGTGCTCGCAAAGTTGATTTGCTTGGTTCTGTGGATTAATGGGAATTGAAACACAATTCAGCTATAATTTCAATTTACTTTCACAGTCCAATAATGTCCACGATCCTTCTTTCTATTCTTTTGAGTGGAGAGCCAGAGGATGCGTTCTTCTTCAGCCAAAAGCTCTAGACTGTCAATGAGCTCGCTAGCGCCACCACTTCGTAATTTTCATTCATATTTAACACAAATGAACTTTTTGCACACGCTATTGCAAATAAAAAATACTCATTTCAATATTTTGTGTTTTTGATTTGTTGGTGTTTTTTTATTTGGAATAGTGTTGTGATTGCAAACGGGATTTGTGTTGTATTGCGCAGTAATGGGCCATTAACTCATGGCTTCCATTCTAATTACATTTTTATGGCAGCAGCAAATGTTTCCAGATCCATTAAACTAGGATTACTGGATTTTTAAAGAATTTTTTTTGAGCATTTATTATACAAAAGCCTGATTCATGGAGCACTGCTGGTCTACCCTAAAACTGGACTGAGAGACACAAAATGTTTTCAGCAGCAGCACGGGATCAAAGCTTGTTTGAAACACTCGAGTGGCACACCCTGCTCCTCTTTCAGTCCAAATATTATTCATTCAACAGGAACACAAGTTTCATCTTGGCACACTTCTTGTTTTTAATTTAATAAAACACCTTAACTGAAGAACGAATGTGTGAAGCTTCTGTGCTGAACATCTGCCAGGGCCGAGCAGGTTTAAGAGACAGGGATATATTTGAAACCCTTAAACGATAGAAGGCTAGAGAATTGCAGTTTGAACTCTTTAATGGTACGTGTTAGAAAAACCCGTTGACTTGAATGGGAACACATCATGTTATAGTTTAGACAAGTTTATAGTGAGTTTTTAATTTCTAAATGACATCGTTTTGTGGTTGGGCTCATAACTTCAGAGTAGTGTTACTGCCCCATTAGATACACTTTTAAATTCAAGCACGCCATGTTAAAAGTATCAGTCAAAGATTATCAGACAAACCATAACCCCCATTACCTAATAATTGGTGTGATTCGTAATTGATATCTTATATTTATATCTTAATTAATAAACTAAATTTCTCTCAACAGAAGTATTTTTCTGGTTGGTCACAGAGTTGTGAGTTATTCTGACAAGAAACTGCTGCTTTCATCATTTCAGTCTTGTATTCAACACAGATATTATTTATAACTTTATTAATATTTACCTTGGCAAGTGACCATGGAATAAACAGGATAATACAGCAGAGTGTGTGTAAATACAGCAGAAACCACAGCTGAAAGTTGATCATCTCTAACATATATTGTGTACATGTGCATGTGTATTTTTTTCATTGACATTGAAAACAGACACACTGTCATTTATTATTATTTAATGGAAACTTAGATTTACAGTTTAAATCAAACGCTACAGTTAAAATGCTAGATTCATTATAGAGGTTCAGTTTATGCAGCAGCAGAAAATAATGCAACATTAGATTACATAAGAGTTCACACAGTGACACCGTAATAAGCATCTTCAGCTAAGCACACCCTTCACTCTACTCCATTTCCCAACATACATCTCATCAACTCTTACACAATAAAGGTTCAACAGGTGTCTCCACTTGATCTCATTACCCAATCACTGCTCACCAAATAAAGATTCATTTAAATTCACCAAATAGTTTATCTGTTTATTTCCTGTTTCATATTCTTTTTCATTAACCAAAATTTCTTCTATTTTAAGATCTTTACCTTTTGATCCATGCCCCATCCTCAATATATCAAATTTCACCTCTACCTGACATTATTTGTTGGATCATTAAATATTTACACAGTACATCTGAAAAGGTGTAGACTAAAAGTCCTTGTTTTTTTTTAAATATAAGTCAACAAATGAAATAATTGTTGTTAAATGTCATTGAAATTCTGAGGATATATATTTTCAATAAGGTCAATAAGTATTTGATCACCCTTTTGCAAGTTTTCCAATTAGAACCACGGAGAGGTCTAAAATTTTCAGAATTTTTACTGTGAAAGTAAAAATTGAAAATCTGGAAATCAAATACTACGATTTATATATTTGTAAATTCTGCATTGGACTGGCGAACAGTCCAGAGTGTACCCCCGCCTCTTGCCCAATGTGCGCTGGAAGACCCTGTGACCCCCAATAAAGGGAATAAGCGGGTTGGAAAATGAACAAATGAATTTATTTGTAGACTATTTGTGAAATTAGTATTTTATCACTTGCTTATCAGTCGGAGTTCTGTCCATCAAAAACCTGTTATTTGCTTTTAAAGTCCAGCTACACTTTGCATATGATTCTAATTCAGTACCAACCTGCTTGAGGTTGCTAGCTGTCATAAAGACACTATGAACCCTCCAATCAGTCAAACGTCTAAGTAGCAGCATGGGCAAAACTGTAAAAAGACACAGGAGACAAAATTTTAGACTTTCACAAAGCGTGAAAGGGCTTTAGCCCGATTCCCAAGCTGCTTGGCAAAAAAGAGTAACTGTTGGAGCAACTGTCAGAAAAAGTAATAGGCTACTTGTGACTTTAAATGTCCTTCGGATTGGGGCTGTACCAATGACTGGGCATGCTCCTGACTGATAGAAATCCATTCTTTCATAATCACTGCTTGGAGTTTGACAGAATTAGTGGGTTTTAGTTTTTCCATCCACCTCTTGAAGATTTAAGATCTAGGGAGTTTCCAGGTCATGGACCCAAAATCTCACAGTTTTGGTCCCAAAGCCTCTAAGCCTCTACTTTTGCCTTATGGCACGGTGCTCAATCGTACTGAAAAATGCTTCGTTTTTCACCAAACTATTGTTGGATTGTTGGAAGAAGTTGTTGTTGGTTGGTGTTTTGGAACCTTTCTTTATTCATGGCTGTGTTTTAGGGCAAAATTGTGAGTTAGCCCACTCCCTTTGATGAGAAGCAACCCCACACATGAATGGTCCCAGGATGCTTTATGTTGGCACAACAGGACTGATGGTAGCGCTCAACGTTTCTTCTGCGGATGAGCTTTATTCCAGATGCCCAAACAATCTTAAAGGGGTTTCATCTGAGAATATGCCCCAGTCCTCAGCCGTCCATTCACCACACTTTTTACAGAAAATCAATCTGCCTCTGATATTTCAATCTGTCAATCTGTCCCCGACGAAGCCATCTTCCAAAATTTAGATTATTCAATTAACCTAACCACATGTTTTTTGGGATTGTGGGGGAAACCGGAGTACCCGGAGGAAACCCACGCAAGCACAGGGAGAACATGCAAACTCCTTCCAGGAAGGTCACAGGCGACAACCTTTTAACTGGAAGGCCACAGTGCTACCCACTGCGCCACCGTGCCAACCTGGATGTAAAGAAATACTTTTTATTAGCTACACAGATTGAAAAATAAACAAATAGTTTTCATGCAAGCCATTTCCAGGGGGGAAAAAACAGACAAAATTTTTCCTCAATTTAACATTTATGAATTTCTCGCATTTTGGAACCAAGATACGTTTTTCAAATCATTCGAAGCACAGATCAACAGCAAGTGTAACAAACATGGGTTGCTGCATGAGCGATCACTCCAGCCCAGCTCAATCTCTTTGATAAAGCACATCTCAGTGGTTTAATTTCCAATGGCGGAGAAATATTTGTACCCTGACACAAAGAGAAACGAATGTTCAGAAAATAAAACAAAACGGGCTCAACGTCCAGGGATTCCAAAGTGATCTCCCATCAATAGCTCAGAGCTGTCACAGAGGGACATTTGTCCTGGGAACGGGAGGATGAAATGATGACATTCAGGGGCCCGTTTGGTGAGATGATGTCTGGAGCCACCCGCCTGACACCTCCATAAATCACAATGACTTTGCAGAGTCACACTAATGGAGACAAAACAGAAGATTAATACGTCTCAAGGTTTTGATAAAGGTTAATTTGGTAAAAGTATGCATCCGTTTGAAGCAATTACCAGCCATGAATGGTCGGTACCAGAAGAATTAGGGTTGCCATGGATACCTGCAGAGCACGTAATAGGAATGTTTCCCTGCATGACAACGTCTTGAATTTATTCATCTTCCTTTTATTTACCAGTCTGAAATACACAATAAAAAGTAGAGGCTTTTAAAGTGAGATGTCAGATGTGGCCTGTGTGTTACGCTCATGAATGCAGTATCAGTTATCCGCTCAGCGCTCAAGAAGCTGTGACCACATAACCTGAGATTTATCTGCTGTATTTCCTGGAAACAGAACCGAGTAATGACAGGATATACTAGAGGAGCTGCTCGTTTTCAACAGATGTTTAGCATCTTGATGGAGGATACACTTTTCTGCTTTAAAACTATATCTTGGATGTGCGCATAAAAATGAAAACCATGGAAAGCCAGTTAAATTGTAGCCAGTGATGTAATCTAACAAGGTAGTAATACTTCATCACAAAGCTTAACCCCCAAAGGCCCAGCGTTGCCATATGGCAACATTTTTTACAACTAAGGGAAAATACACCTAAAAATCTCTCTATCCTTCAACAAACCACATTTACATAAAGAAGGGGTCATATTGTTTAGCCTGGTAATGTCCTCGGCTGGAAGAATATTCAAATAGGACCACAAAGTTAGTCACTTTGTGATTTTCACATAGCAACTTCACCCTGTTCCTCAGATGTAAAATAAAACAAGATTTATGTAAGTAAAACACCTCCAGTATTGTTTTCTATGTAAAGTGAGATGTAAATATTGCCTTGATGTCATTGTAGTTCTCAGTTTAGACATTATCTCTTATTTCTAGCTACTTCTATCAATGGTGCCATATGGCAACATTGGGTCTTAGTGTCTCCAGAATTCCCCTATGTACCATCGCATTCAGTCAATTGCTTTTCATCTTCTATACATCAAAAACGTGCACAGACATTAGTTTTTTTATCATTTAACAGTTTGTTACACATTCTGTGTCAACTTTTTGTAATCAAACGTTTTAATTACACATTTTTTAATTATAATACTGGTTTATTTCAAGTAAGCTCCAAGTTTCTGTAGCTTATAGAATTTCTATAGCTAATGTATTTCTGTTTTCCTAATCCTGTTTTATATTCCTTTTTTCTGTATGTTATTCTTGACTGAGGGCAGTGTGATAATATCTTGAGGGATGTGGGGCTTAGTCATGTAAAATAAGGGGCATAGGCAATCAGTAGTAAGCAATAGGCTATAGGTAATGGGCAATTAGAGAGTCTTCCATAGACCAATAGGCCTTCCAGACGCTATTGTTTGAATAAATAGGTTCTTTTAAAATGTAGACTATCAATGTTATCTGTGACGTCATTGAGGCCATGCAAAACGGGGAAAGTGATTTTGAGATGGACACTGAAGATGAGAGTGAGGAGGAGGATTTTGATTCCCCAAAAATTCCCCAATAAACATTGATTCCCCAATAAACACATTCTACTTTTCCCCCCAGACTATGCCCCGCAACAGATACCGCTAGCTAAAAAATAGAATTCTGCACCCCCAACACTGACTTTTTGGGACAGTCAATTGGTTCTGATGTCATCTGCCCAAAAACACCCCTTGAGTACTTCCGGAGGTTTGTGTCGGAAAAGATGATCCAATCATTGCCACAAAACACAAACGAGTACAGTTTTCAAAACAAGGAGTAACCTTCTAACTGGAAGGCCACAGTGCAAACATTTGTCCTTTAAAAAATTAAAAACCATTTGTTTCAATTTATACTTTGCTATATTATTGAAATTTACTATACATGCAAATGTCAGAAGTATTTTGATCAAAGAATTTCCCAAAAAGTTTTTTTTGTTGGTTGTCTTATGCAGATAGTATTATGCAGATACTTTTACTTCGTACATCTCTACTTAAGTAAATTTTTATACTTCTTTTTTTCACTTTTTGATACTTAAGAACAAACTTGACTAAACCTGACTTCATATGTTTACTTGAGTAGAATTCCAAGCAAGTCTTTTTACATTTTACTCTTTTTAATTTTCCAGTTGAGTAACCGTACCACTTCCCAGTATTCATACCACACTGATTGTGGCTAAAAATGTTTTTTGCTGGGAAATTTAATGACAAAAATAAGTTTGGAAACAAGAGAAATGAACTTTAATGTCTAAAAATCTGATCAATATTTTAAGTGGAGCATTGTAATCAGAGATTCAACAGAACCCTAGACGAATGTCTTTGAGGCAACTTTAAAAACACCAAGAAAAGACTCCGTCCTTACCAAAGCTTAATACGCTGCTTGAACACCCAAACACGTAAATGAATTTTAAAAATCCCTGTGTGCCAAACAACCTTGCCAGATGTACTGCAGCATGACAATAAATAATCCAGAGACCAATTACTTGTGTATGAGGCCATGGGTCAGACAAAACAAATGTATCCCCATAGGAGGGAAAACATGAGATATGTTCACAGCAACATGTTGTGCCTCGACTGTTCCTCCTGGGAAAAGTGAACCAAAACTCCAAGAGGAAGCTAAATTAGCTGCGCAGTCTCTAATAAAGGAAAGGAAGCTCTGTTAACACTGTGGCAAGGAATTGCTTCTTTAAAACGTTGGCACATGGCGGAATTCAAAAGCACTCTTTCTTAGCCAGATCCTAAGACACTATCTTTGACTACAGCAATGCATGGCATGATAGGCTTCAACCACTGGTGTGCAATGTGGCAGCTAGCAGGTCTTACACTGTAAGAAAAAATGGAATGTGAGGCTGATTATTATGTTTTTGAGGAAATCTATCTACATATTATTTTCACTGAAATACATTATACTTGCAAAATTGTTCTATAACCTCAATAATTTGAATGCATTTTCCTTCAATATTTTATATAACTTACACAGATATCTGTTGATTAATAATGCATTAATCACAAAATTGTAACCGATTTAAGTTGCTTGCTGAAACATTTAGAGCAGGGGTGCTCGTTTCGTTGATCGTGCTACATGAAATTGAAACAATATCAGCTGATCATTCATCCCGTCACAGTTCAGTAAAGTTAGCTGCAGATTCACGGATTTGGTTTTCTCTGCTCAATAGCTCGAGACCAGAATGTTCTTAGTAAACAAATAATAGCTATTTTTAATCTGTGTTATGTAGCGGACGAACTACAAAACGTTTTTTTATTAAAACAAGTTTCCCTCGTCATTCGCAGAAACACATTACCGTCTATGAGCAACCCGCTGACATGGAATCGCTTAGGGACCGTCTGCAAATTACCAGATCCAAAGTACGTTTTACCCAGAATATGCTTCATAACTTCATTCTAAATTGTTCTATTTCCACCAAATTCAAGTCACACACAACTGTTCTAATGATTCAATTCAGTGCAAGTCATCAAATTAAACTCACGTTATTACAAAAAATGTAAATAGTTCATTATTATGTGTGTTTTGTCAATTCTCAACATTGAAAATAATTGTTTGTTATATAAAAGTAGCTCGCAAGCTGAAAAAGTGTGAGCATCCCTGATTTAGAGGGTTCCTCATGGCCTCCTTCAACCTGGACTTCCAGATTACTACTACCACACACAAATCAGGAAACCACTTGGACCTCATCTACACATAAAACTGCTCACCTCAAGTTAAGGTGACACCACTGCACACCTCTAACCACTTCTTCGTCACATTCAAGCTGATACTACCCAACATTGCCCAGTCAACCGCTCCTCCAGTTACTTTCAGACGCAACCTGAAGACCCTCGCTCCCTCTACATTGTCCATTGCTGTCTCTTCCTCACTCCCAGAGCTCTCCTCACTCAACATGATGCCACTGACAAACTAACTTCATGCATCGAACAGCTCTGCCCACTCACCACCAGAACACCTAAGGAGTACTCTTCCAATCCCTGGTTATCAAGCATTCTCATGGATCAAAGGATATCTGCAGAGAGGAAATGGTGTAAATCAGAGAACGAAACTGACCTAACTACTTACCAGACTCTAATTGCTTCATTTTCAAGCAGAGTACACAATGCCAAGAGCGCACGAGAAAATCAAAAACTCTAAAGATAGTCTGAAGCTCTTCAGAACCTTCAACTCTATTCTCCACCCTCCCAAACCCCTTGCTGCCGCCTCTCTCACAGCTGATGAATTCGCTGAGCATTTCACCCAGAAGACTCTCACCATCAGCAGCCAGTTCACCAGACCCATGTAGAATTAACTGTAGCTCTACTCTCTTCATTCACTCCACTCTCGGAACCTTCTCCTCTCATCGCATCCAACCACCTGTCCTCTAGATCCTGTACCTTCTCACTGTCTCCAGGCCATCTCACCTACCATTTTACCAGCTCTCACTCACATCATCAACTCATCTCTCACCTCCAGCATCTTTTTATTATCAATCCAATTAATCTATTAATCCAACCTTGTAACAAACTGGCTATGTTTACTCCCGAACTGTAAGTTGCTTTGTATGTAACCGTCTGCTAAATGCATAAATGTAAATGTTATAAGACCATATATGCAGGGAGGAGTAAGCACTTGATGGACATAGGAGATCCAAACACAGCTATAAATCAAGAGTTGACTCCTTTTCTTTAATATTTTTTTACGTTTAAGAAACTAGCATGGGTTTTTTTTTATTCTGAAAATAATCAGAAGAATTTTAAGATGGGGTTATTTTTTTTATTCTGAAAATAATCAGAAGAATTTTAAGATGGGGTTATTTTTTTTATTCTGGAAATAATCAGAAGAATTTAAAGATTTTTTACCAATACTTGAGTTTGAAATATTCTTAGATGTGGATTATTGCTTCATTTGACACAAGCAGAGAATATTTTAAAGTCTGATATGGATTCATTATAAATATTACCGAGTTGACATTGAGATCACTATTTACCTTTATACAAAATGTATGTGTGTAAACCTTCTTTGACATGTTATTTAATGCAACACCTAAACACGTATAAATGCAAAAAGAAAGCAGGCTTCAATAAAGTTTAACACAAAAATCTTTAGTATCAAAATTTCCGGACAATTACATTTTTAACAATACTGAAAAACTCTAAACAATACTTTAAAACCAAATAAGCCCAATACAAAATACGTATAAATAAAATAAATTACCTGCTACTTTTTCCAAAAGGATAAAACAGTTCCAGTCTTTATGGCCTCTGTTTTTATTTTCTTTCTGCAAATTCTAATTGAGAGCACAAGTGCTCCCACTTTGGAATGCTTGAGGTGATTTCTCCTCACTGAGAGTTTTTGTCCAGTTTTGGAGAAAATTCTTTCTGGAGGCACTGATGTGGCCACGACACAAAGCTTCTTAGCCACTAGTTAACTAAGCCTTGGATACACAGGTACCCGACTTTCCCACCACTTCTAAGGGTCTTCATTCTTAGGAACAAGTGGTTCCTCCAAGTACGCCAGCACCTCCATGACAGCATCTGCTGTGGGGTTGCCACTGTTCCAGCTCCCTGCTCATAGAGGTTTACATTCATTCCCCCTCTCCCCGGAGGAGAACGGCTCCTGACCAAACGTGACTCGGCTCATATTAATGAGCCGTTCAAAAGATTTGATTCGTTCGCAAACATCACAACACTAATTTGGGAGTCCAGAGCTGTTGACTGCTTGAAAGAAAACCAAAAATAACATTTTAATCTTCATTGGTTGAGTTGTTTCCTTTTAAAATGTATGTTATATTATAAATATGTGACCAATTAAAGTTAAATTCTTTAATAAAATATTAATAATAAGTAATTAAATACAGTTATATACTTCTACAAATTATATTAAGAGAAGTTTTTTGATCAAGTTTTAAGTAATTGCAATACTTTTACTTACTTAACCAAACCCGAAAATTAACAATAAGGTTAAAAGTGTTAGAGGTAAAAAGATTCACCATGAAACAAAATAAACTGATAATATTTTCTTTTTTTATTTTAAATCTGCTCAATTTGCAAGTGAGATTCAAGACAGCAATTACAACCGAGGAATAAAAGCAATCATAATTTAGGTTCAACTTTTCATGTGTTTTTCTAACAAATAATTCAAAACAGACACACCACAACAGGAGAAAACTCTGTGATGTGTATTGCATTCCATGTTTAGTTTGGTTTAGACATTTGTTTGTTGCTGGATTGCATATGTTGTATATACAGCATGGAAAAACTTTTAATTTCATCGATAAGGATAAATTGAACATGAACTTACAAAAATGTATATATAAAATTTCACATTTAAAACGTACTGTCCCTATATATATGGGTTTTTTGGGGGGTAATGGAGCATGCAATACTTTAGAGCCCCAGTCTGTTTTGAAAAATTTGTCTGGAAGAGACCTTGCTAGTGCAGTATAATCATCTTGTGTGTTGTTGCTGTGCTCAATATTGCTATTTCTCAACCTCACCTTGGAGTTTGGCTATCCCTCACCATGTTTTCAGCTGTTTCTGTTGTGGTTCAAGACTGGGTTTCAACCAATGTGTGATTGATGATCATTAGCACCTGTCTGGTTTAATTTAACTATAATTCTACTCAAAAACATCTATAACTATTGTTGCAGGAAAAATATTGTTTTGATTGAGATTTTTCTTTTGCTTGCTCACTTTACATTTTATAAATGATCATTTTTAATATACCTTTGTTTACAGCATTGTTGCACATCTGCTTGAAACAGTATGCAGTACTGTACGTCTAGAGGTAAGTAACCTGTGACAGTTTGAAGCAAATTAGCATGTTGCTAAAATGACAGCTGCACTAATCATCTGAGAGCTCTACGTTGGTTCTGAAGTTTTTTGCAACTAAACTCACCTAAAAAACAGATGGTTCAAAATCTTTAATATACTCGGAAAGAATAGAACTTCAAACTAAATCTGTTCATTCTTTGAAGTCTGAATAGTTTCTTTTTTGTCAAAAAGACAAGCCATTCACAGTGGTTTTATTTTAATTTCACACTTGTGCAAAGGCTTCAATGATGTCAGATGAAATGCAGAACAAAAAAAACCCACAGTGTTATCTTTTATTGTGTGAAACTGTTGTGAGTTTCTGGAGAATGAAGATTATGCATATTAAGAGGTTCCTAGACACCTCACTTAGACAACCACGGCCCGTGGCTACAGAGAGATGAATGGATTTAAGTTCAAAGGCAAAAGCTAGGGATTACTCACATATTCAGAGTCGTCTAGGGCGCAGAGTAGCCCCTGAAAAAGGCAAGATTTCACCATGTCCCAGAGGCTGTGCAGCTCGATCACACAAGCCCTGTCAGTCAAACCAAAACCTCTTTCGTTTTAGACTTGTGAGGGCGAGTCGCAGCAGGAATACACTGCTCTTTGGTTTTGTCCACTTAGTGAGGATGGCATCCACAGGAAGGCCACAATTTCTTCCTCTGTGCTTCACATCACAGGCATTGAGAGCCTGGTCTACCCTTCCAGATTGATGCTATTAGGGATAAAAAAGTAATCGAGCTAAAAGAAAAGTATGTGAGCAAAAGCGAGCCCACATTTGGTTGGAAGAGGCTTTGTATTCTATAAAGAGAGCTTTTTTCTGGCTTTTACTGCCTTTGTCAAATGGTTTGTTTTGAATAGCTCCTATTGTAGAGCATGTGTCTGTACAAGACTTAAATGATATTGAAGCATAGCTGGGTTGTTGGAAGTTGCAAAATAGTCTTGTTTTGTGTGTGTGTGTGTGTGTGTGTGTGCGTGTGTGCGTGTGTGTTTTTTTTTTAAAGAAATTTAAAAAGATTAAATCGATTTTCTCTTAATGGGCTAAAAAACAGTGTGCAGTGGAAATGGTGAGACCGTATTGCTGACAAGAGTAAACTTTAGGCCATCAACTGTAGATGAGAGAACCACTAATTTTAAGTTAGAGAAGTGTTATCCAATGTTAAAAAGTGACAAAATCACTGCTGGTAGGCAGTGAATGGTGGAGCGGTCACTAATGGGCATACCACTGTCAGAAAACACAGCAATGAGTGGTTGACAAGAAATATAACATTGTCAGAACCAGTCATCCTGCTCAAGACACAAATGACAATCACCTGGATTCACTCACCTTCTCAGCCAACCACCATCCCTATCACTATAAAAGACTACAGTTCCCATCAGCCCTTGGTATGCCGTCAATGATTCCTCTGCGTTACTTCCTAGACTGCTTGATGATCATCCATTGCTTTCTGAGTTACCTACCCTTTCGTTACTTACCTTTGCTTTATTTCATCATCAGATCGAGAAGCTTGCTATAGAGTGTTCCTGTTGGTCTGCGATCACCCCCATCGGATTAATCCTCAAGTTGGGCCCCTCTATTAGCACTCTGCCTGGTGTGCTACCTCGTCTCACGCCTGGTGGTGCACGCTCACTGTGAAATATGTATCTGTCTGCATCCTGATCTGCAAACTTGGATATTGTACTTACCTCTGAAACAATAATCCTGTTTCAGACAACATCAGAAGAGCATTACAGATTTCTCCTTCGCTGATTTATTAGTCACGACTTATCAAGGAGTGATCTCTCAGGTGGCTCGACCATGTCAAGAGAATGGACGCAGACTTCCTTCCCAAAGACCTCCTCTACAGTGAGCTGATGAAGGCCAAAGGACAGCAGGGCGCCCCAAACTCAGATTCAAGACATGAAGCAGTGTTCAATCAACCCAAAAAATCTGCCCAGCCTCGCAGGCAGGGTACATTTGAGCAGAACCTGAGCGCAAAGAGAATGCCACCCAGATCCAGGCGGCAACAGCAACTACCACACCCATCCGCCTTCAGCTACATGTGTGGTGGGGATGCCACTCCCGAGCCAGACTGCACAGCCATTCTCAGGGATGCAGGTAGACTCACAAGAAGCCACACCATTGTCTCCCGAGCCAGACAGATGCTGACGGTCTGTGTGTTATGTACAGTCACTGAGGAATTGACACAATTATGATACAAACAACAAATCTGATTTACGCCTGTACCACGAACCACATTTTGGCTTTATATATGCACTGAATGCGTTAGCGTAGAGCTAAATGGCATCAAAATACCAACATGCCACAGTCAACAAAGCAAGTACTAGCAACAGGGGCAGTGTCTGAGTGAAGTCTAGTTTTAAGCAGTATATGCAGAGAGAGGAAACTTGATAATGAACTATTGAATCACATGTAAAATACTTCTCTCATGTTGACATATATATGACTGAGTGCTTGTAGCCGAGTGGCTAATGAATGCAATTATTTCATAAATATTTTCTCAGACAAAAGCAAATCTATTGATGATAATATATGCACTCCTCACGAACCTACTCTTATACATTGCTGCAATTCAGAAACTTGAAAAAAGCTTCAAAATGCAATCTACTAACAAAAGTTACCAAATATTGGTTCCTATTTGGTCTGAAATTTAAGAAATAAGTAAAAGTTCCCTTTGATTTTGCTAATAATGAATGTCAAGCTGTGACAATTTGTCTATGATGTGGTGGCTCCTTATCATCCATGAACAGAATGTTGGGGGTGTGCTGGTGGACGTAGAGGATGATGATGGGCTCCATGATGTTTCTAAGGTGGGTAGAGACTGAGATCCATTTTGAGCGGACTGGTGATGCCTGGCCAGACCTCCTCCTTTCAAAGCTGACCCTCACTCATCAGTGAACAGGATGACAGGCCACTGCTGCATTGTCACAAGGGCTTGCACCCACTACAAACAGCAGTGTCTTGGTGTCACCTGCATCAGTGGTCTTGCGTTCAAGCCAAAGCAGTGGAGTCTGTTTGTCTGCAAACCCTAGTACCCTTTACATCTCGTAAATGCACCTGCATCTGTGTGGCAGTTGCATACCGATGTCAGAGTGCATAGATCCTTAGATACTGGTCATCATTGCAATCTGTCACCTGTGACCTTCTGCCAGCTGTTCTGTGTCTTGTTGCAAGCGTACTGATGACACTTTGAGACATACCAAGCTCACAAGCAACATCTGACTGATGCCAACGACCCCAAGGTGAGTCATGACCAAGTGCCACTGCTTGTCCGTTAAGTGACGTTGTGTGTTCATGACTGTTTCAATGATGAACCTGGAATAAGTTGCTGACAATACCACCTTTTTGTACCCACAGAATGTTGCCAAAGTATCACAACCCACAATAACACATACCTGTACAAAATGACACCATTACTTGGTAATCACAAAATTACAATTACATCCCTATCTCAAATATTTCTGAAGTGAAAATAAACCTCATGCTCTCTAGATCCATTTATCAGTGTAAGAGCCTCTAAATATCATTAACTCTCATCATTAACTGCATCATCTAGCTACAAACCTATTTCACTTATCCACGTATGCCTAAAAACAGCTCAGCAGAGCCCCTTTCTAAAACAGAATGACCAATTTGAAAAGTTTTCATCCAGCTTTAAATGTACCTTGAGCATAGAGACTACTATTGTTAATATTTTAAATGACCTCCGGCTGGCATCTGACCAAGAGAATATGTTTCTGTTAGTTCTGCCTGAGTTCAGTACAGCTTTTGACACAATAGACCACAAAACTCTCAAAGAGAAAGCAGAGACTACTCGTGTATTCTGGGTCCAGCTTTTATAAAGTTTAACCCTAAACTGTCTGAGTGAAGCCAGTTTGTAAACATCATCAGCAAAATACAGTTTACCTTTTAAATGCTGCCTCTTGGTGATTTTATTATGGGGCATGATGTTTCACCCTGTATATCTCATTCGCAACTATCAATACTTCGAAACGATCAAACTTATCCAAATGCATAAATGCCGAAGGGCAGGATGCAGAACCGTAGAAAGGGTCTGTGTTGAGAGTGCACTGCCAAATGAAAATGGGCCTCCTTTTGGTCTATGATGACAAAATATCCCAGGGTATAAATGCATGCAGGCATTGTCTTTTCCTTGAGCATCCTGAACAAAGCCTTTGTCTAGATCTAGGATTGGCCATAGCTTTCTTTTTCTTTTTACAAAACATGAATTATAGGTCTATAACCCCCTTTTTGTATCAGTGGGAGAGCCATCTTGATTGCATCTTTGCCTTGAAATGCACCAATCTCTTCTGTAAATGAGGAATTTCCTGTGCATGGGACAAGAAACGGAAAATGGCTCAGAAAGTGGGTACCTGAAATCTGAATTGCATAACTGTGCTGGATCACCTCAGAGCCATTATGAGTCCCCGGGAAGCTTTTGCTAGGCTCCCAGTCATCTTGCTAATGCCATGTTTCCCATGACAGTCCGTAAAAGGCAGAACAACATCAGAGAGTTATTAAGACACAGTTCAAACAGCAGCAGCAATAAGCTACAGGGGAGTGGTCAGTGCTGTAGCAGCACAGAGATGTTTGTGCTCTTGCAGGAAGATCACCAGGGAGATCCAGGAACGATAACTTCACTCTGTGTTGGGAAGGGATCCGTCACATTTGGTAAATCTTCAGCAGTAAGTATACACCGATAAGAGGGGCACACAGGCTAGGGTGCTAACTGGGGAGCTCTGCTGGCTAATCCAGCAAGCCATGGAGATTGCAGACAAGCGGGAATGATGTCTGCAATCATGTTCTAGAACAGGGGTCACCAACACAATGCCCGCGAGAACCGCATGAATCGCCGCCACCTGTTCTAAAAATAGCTCAAATAGCGCCACTTTCCAGTGAGCTGAATCTAATTTAATATGACTTCTATTCTTGTTTAAATGGCATATGCATGTAAGCTTGATGTGACAATATATAAATTACAAACATGTATTATATATGAATTACGACTTGGTAGAGTGGAAAGGTCAGTATGATGCGCTACGATGAAACAAACAAGCAGCACAGCAAAAAGGAGACAACTGAGCCATAAAAAGATTGTTTAAATTTTGCAACAAATGCGAGGTAAAGGTTTTTTGTGCCAAGCGGCACAATGTCGAGAAACATTTCACGACGTGCCACACAAGCTACCAACTATCCACAGAGCAGCGCACTGAATGCAGAAAAAGCTGTGAGTTTTGTATCTGGTGACAAGGAAGAGCTAGCGAAGATCCCTGGTGGGATTAGCCTGCTCCAGGCTAATATACGAGCATCCCCTAGTTGCCATTGCATCAACGGAAGCTTGAATCTGAAACACTATTACGGCATCTCACTATGCTGGATGAAAGGCACTCTGGGAAAGCAATGAGACTGAATTCATCCTCTGCCTTATCCTTCTGAGAAGCAGACTCGGTCACTTCAGTCCAGACCACTCAGCTCAGCTCACCTCTCAGAAAATATCGCAGCCTGAACCGAGGCTGAGCTTTGCAATGTACACACGCTATTCTCACTAGTGCTTCGATTCTTTAAGTACAAGCATCCAATGGAGGGCTTGTTTGATGCATTGTTTGTTGCATCTAGGATAAGGAAATACCATTGGCCGTAAAAACGTTATTTGAGATGATTACACCCGACCACAAGGGTTACCAAAGTGAAGTCATTCTGAAAGGGATCCCGATTTCTCTTGGCATGCAAACACCTTAAATATCATTTTTGTGTTTTTGTTTCATTTGTGCATGTACATTGGTGCCCTGGTTTGCACATGTCACAAAGATCACCTGTACTTACTGTTGGCGCGCATCCAACATGTCTAGTCACTTGTAGACTGTAATCTGATAATTGGTAGTCACCGGTAACAATGTACATATGACTCTCAGTGACTGGCCCCTCTTGCCCCCCAAAACATCAGCAGGTAATCAGTATGATGTAATCCTTGTCGGCTCAGATTTGATAAGATCCAGCATACCACAGGTTTCTACTTGACACTTCTATACTCAAAGAAATAACCATATGTTTATTCCTAAAAAAAACATTCTTTGCACAAAAAGCCACTTTAAAATTGTAAATTCTTTGTGCAAAATCCCATTTTATTCAGACAGTGTTTAGATTATGTTGACAGTTTACAGTCTACAATAAACACTTGGATGACCACAGCATATAGTTGTAAATTAACTAGCAATATTGATGTTTTTAGGTTAGGTTTAAACACTTTTAGTGCTGGATTGCAGCACCAAAAATCCCCAAAGCCAAAGTCAGATATAGCATTAATTATATTGTACAAATCTCACTCTTTCACAAAATGCAATTGTTCTGAATTATTTATGTTAAATAGTTATTTGTTGTTTATCTTTTACAGGTGGCTGGTGTGTGCATTTTTGGATGGGACCACTGCAAGTCACATGTATTACGTAGAACACGTGATGTACGATTCTACTTTTTGAGGTATACTAATTTTTCGACAGTCCGTCAGTCTGTTCATAACGCACTTGTTCAATGTGTGGATTGTTATAAATAAACGATCTGAGTCATCTGACGAGAGCCATTTTCACTCTTTTATCGGAGTCCTGACGGGGTTAGAAAACCTGAACTAGCGCTCAGGGGTAACATTAATACCCCACAAAGTGGTCCTTCGAGCCGGATGTCCTGTCAGAACGTCACCTCCAAATCAGACTCCAGAAGAACCAGGAGGAGCGGCAAAAGAACCAAGAGGATCCCTGTGGCCATCAGGAGCAGCCGAAGAGTGCTGAGGAGGAACGCATCCACCTGATGGTGCCTACGGGACGGTGGGCACAGGGACAGACGATGAGTCTCCAAGGCTGCTTCCTTGCGGCGCTCTGCCTGGAGCTGTAGCTGGACATCTGGATCAGCATGAAGGTCCTTCAGGAGGCGCCCGGGGCTCTGGAACAGCTCTTCCTCAAGCATACCCTGAGACTCCTCCACTGGGGTGGCAGCAGGCTGGCACACGGGCTGTACGCTGTATCAGAGATTGGGAGAGTGGCGCTCATCGAATCGTCGCGGTGGACTGGGATCCCTTCAGACTTCCCTAGATTGTGACTGGACTGAGAATCTTTAGTAAAATATTGGCAATTTGAAAATACCTTTCACACCTGACAGGTTCAAAACATTTGTCCCAGTCTTCTGGAATTCTGTTCTTTCATGTTTTCTTCTGTGTGCAAGTTCATTCTAATGAATCAAAATGCAGTTTAGGCCACAGAACGATCATGTATACGACTAGTAATTGGCTTGTATGATGTCATACGCCTGAATTTTTTAACTAGTGTGGAATAAATGTAGACAAGGATTTTTATTTTTGCTGAGAAAATAATCAATGAAAGCTGTCTCTCGGTGACGCTCCTCCCATATTTTTATAGTAATAAGAAATTAATAGCGCGCCACAAATCATCTCTTTTTTTCACACTTTAATCGCTGTAAAAAGCTCAACATCCATTATTTTTATCTATGAGTTCTTTTATTTCCTCTCTGCTGTCATCTTCTTCTTTTTTTCCCATTCTGTTGTACCGTAAGCGCCATCTCCAGGCAGGGAGCATCGATGCATCACTATTTCCTCGACCCAGACTAAGAGCACCATGCAGAGAAGCCATACGAAGATAGGAATCTCAGTTCAGATCAGTGTGAAGAATCTTAAATCGGCAGACGATTGCAACAAAGTTTTTTTATTCTTCGAGTAACTAGAGACAGGTCTATATAAGCAAATAAAGAGAGGTTTGAACTTTGAGCAGAATTATATTAGGGGGCAACAGTTCAATTTCACTGTCTTCTAAATCAAATTTTTAAATGTAATTTAGCTGATTTTTAGCTGCTCCACTGAATTCCAGCTTGATTAGTTTTTGCATTTGGAGTAATATTGAATTTCCGAGATGCTTTCGAACCACACTGTTCATGTGTGCTCAATAGAACATTGGGTCAGAGATGACTTGTCAGACAGCCTTTTCCTTTTCATCAGCCATTAGTCTGAGAGCGAGAAAAGATCCTTTCATTCGTGAAAAGCTTGTGTTTTTCCACTTGAAAATGTAGGAGCATTCATTTATTGGAGGGTTTAACTTAAAAGGTAACACAATTATATTCACAGATAAGTGTAAAAACACTGAATGAAAAATGTTTTATGGTTTGGCTCAACTTATTCTTTCTTTGCTTTTGTGCTCTTTTCATGGGGCTCTCTTCAGGTTGGGGCCTGTCAGACCTGCTGTAACGTCAAGGTACATGGTTGTCTACACATGGTCAATAGTGGTGGTGGTGTTTTTTTGCTAGAGGAATAGAGGGCACACTATATTCTTGCATTTGTTTGCCATATTTCCACTATAAACATCTTCTTTTGAGAGCACAAAAATGTTTTTCTAATATCGCCCCTTTTGACAATTGGCATTTTGTTAACAAAATTCTGGAGAAGCTGCATATAGCTTCAGTAAGCTTCTGTTTATTGAAAATGTCAAAAAAGTCCCCCAACTCCACCCCTTCGACATACAGGGGTTCCTGGGTAGAGAGGGTCTAAGGGCTCATATCACTTTCTGGCTCTACAGCTCTTCCATGGACAGCTTGCCTTGCGTTTCTAGGCTAATTAATGGTATGGTGAACTTGTCTAGGCTTGATAACTATGACCTGAAGAACCTGGTTTTCTATATAATAAAGAACATATTAGTTCATGCTCTTTCCAAAATCTAAGCACTCTAAGCAGGCTTCTCAGACTGTTGCACCAATGAAAAAAGCTTTAATTTCCATGAATTTGAGAGTTCCTGATTCTCATCAATGGTTTCTCTCTCTCTCTGATTAAATGGATCCAGTGATGGTTAAGGTGATTTTTCATGGATCTATTCACAGTCCTTCTGCTGCCTTTCCTACAGTTCACTGAACAAAAGAAATAACACATGTTAAAATCCTTCCCAATATTCAAGTGTGGATTGTTTTTAATTTATGAGGTTCGAATTTGATAAGTAGAGTTCACTACATAACAATAAAATGGCAAATACCGCTTCAAAAGATCAAATGGTCTTATACGCCTTAAAACACTTTAAATCAGTTTTAAATCATTATGTATAGACTACCAATAATGTGCTATAACAAATGTGTCTTAAAAGTAATAACGTTTATAACGTGGAAAGTGCTGTTCCGTAGCGCAACTCAGAGAAACGTAGTGCTGGTTTTCTACCATCTGTTCCACCTCCTCTGACACATCGCTTCACTCAAGGTAAGGTTTCACATTTGTGTACATATTACGTACCGTATTTTTCGGCTCATAAGACGCACCGGCACATAAGACGCACGCAATTTTAAAAGAGGAAGATCTAGAAAAAAAAGATTCTGAACCAAATACTTTTGTAAAATATTTTATATCAACTGTGTAAAAGTTAACAGCCAAACATGTAACATGAACAGACAGTAAACAGTAAAAGTAACAAAAAAAAGGCTGTAATGTTTTTCTTTGCCCCCACTCATCATTCTAAAGTCCACCATTCGTTATCACCATCACTGTTCCAGTGCAACATTGCCCCCACATTAGTAATACCGTAATAGCCAGTAACATTGTCACCACATTACTAATAATAGCTAGTAACATTGTCACCACATTAGTAATAATAGCTAGTAACATTGTCACTACATTACTAATAATAGCCAGTAACATTGTCACTACATTACTAATAATAGCTAGTAAGATTGCCCCCACATTAGTAATAATACAGTGGTTCTCAAACTTTTTTAGTCGAGCCCCCCTTTAAACCTTTAAAAGAATCTGGGCACCCCAGATGTAAAATAATAATTATTTAATAATTAATAACTATTTTAATATAAAATAAATGTAACTACTCCTTAATGTTAAATAACTCATTATTTATACCTTATTCAAGTGACAATTCGGTTGCATGTGAGATGTACCGTTGAGAGATGATTTGAGTTTATTAAAGAAGAGTTTCAGCCATTGCGAGCGTTTTGTTTTCCTCACGCGAGCAAGAGAGAGAGAGAGAGAGAGAGAGAGCTGTGCACGCTGTGCATCTGTGCACCTTTGATTTTTGTCAGCTTATGAAAACCCACATAACTCCATTAATGAAGGATCAAACTGTCCAAGTTTATGAATCTGTCCAAGTGAATGCTTAGCGGAAAAAACCCCCTCACAGACTGAAGACGATGCAGATCGATCATCATCTTATCATCAGGCTCAAGAAACATCGCAGATAAACTATTAGCTGTGCCCATTTCACATCTTGAAATGTATTTTAGCGTGAGAAATCGGGTTTGTAGCGTGAGAGATCACTCAAATGCGAGAGTCTAACGTTCAATGTGTGCTCTGTAGTTTCGCTCGTGAGTATGGATGCGGAAGCACCGCTGCGGCCAGAGGCATTGTGGGAAATGTAGTTTTTTTTCGTTTTTTTCATATTTCGCTATGGCAGAGATGGGCGATGACGTCAGCGCGCATCGCTGGGTGTACAAATATGGCCGCGGCTTCGGCCTAGCTCCGGAGCTCTTACGCATCTCATACGGCCGTATTATTTTTGACATGTGCATGTAAGATTTTCTTACAGTAAGGTTTAAGCTAATCAAACAGCAGACAAATCTCACAGTGACTTTTGTTACCTGTTCTTTTTCCATCTTTGTCGTATTAGTCAGCAAAACCACTAAAAAACCTGACACCGTCTCCTCACAGCACTGAAAATTCCTCCACTCGCTCAGTAAAACACGAGAAGTCCCGCCCTCCTCTAACTATAGCGCTCACTGATTGGGTATTTAGACAAAAGAGCAGTTCAATGATTGGATATTTGATCACAGACATGCGTTTTTTTCCTTGACATCTGCCATTTCACCTGTGTAAACTAATAATAATGCATACAAGCGTGTACCGAACTGAGGAGGATGAACAGAACTTTTTGGTTAAAAAAAAACAAGTACTGTGGTATGCCTAGTTTAAGAACAGCTTTTATGACTCCAATCCACACTAAAGGGATGTTCACATGAACAATAATAAATTTACTTAAAGTCATAATGCAAAATTACATGACACCTAATACAATACAGCATTTGAGAAAGTGTGTTAATTTTTCCTAAATGTTATTCAAATGTTCCCTTACAGCAACCATAAAATGCTATGATATAAAGATTTGCCCGAGACTTCTATTTTAAACTGCACACGCCACACAGTAAACCAAATTTAACCAAGGACTGTTGGTGAAACATGCCTCTCACGCTGCATTTCAGTAAATGAGATTTGTTTTCGCAATGCGACCTGTTTCCAAATGTTTGCTAAAAGAAGTTTTTCTTTTGGCTTTGTCCAAGACGAATCAATCAGTGCACAGCAGTCCCAATCTGCTTCCATTTTCACTGCTGTGATTGTTTCCGAAAGCTGCCACTTTTGTACTCTCTGGTGCTAAACCCTTTGACGGTTATGGGCACACTTCTCTCCTCTATGATTTGAGCTCAAGTAAACATCTAATGGGAGCCGTGCTGAAGTCACAATAGCACACATAGTGGAATTGATCCCAATCAGCTCCGTGAGATTGACAACAGAGACTAGTCGCAGTGGACATGTAGAGACAGCACACTTTCTCCTCCCTGTCTTTTTAAAGTTTGGTGGCTACGTGCATGTCAAACAAATCACAGGTCAAGGGTGTGCAGATGCAGACGGGTGCGAAAACTGAGAAGAATTATATGTCTGCACTGCCATAAAACACCACGTCCTGTGACAAAAAGCTCTTTGTTTCACAATTTCTCTACATGAATAAGGGGATAAACTATCAGCTTTAACATACGTATTGTTATAAACTACAAACATTGTTCTTTATTTAACTTATTCAACTGTTGCGTCCATTAAAATATTTGAATTAGGGTTGGGCCATGAATCTTGATGAAGATAGTACTAATGTAATCGAAAGACACAAACAAAATCACTCATAAATAGCCAATAATTGATGATCCAGACAGGAATTGAAAAATATGTCTGAAAATGTTCTATTTGAGACAACGGCGAGAGCAGCAATTTCTATATGGCTGATTGGACTTTTTGGTAATTGACTGGGGATATGCAGACACAAGGCGAGCTTCATAGACAACTGCCGAAATTAATTAAAATGAGAGATCTAGAGACAGATGTGGGGAATTGGAGCATTATAATAGCCTGACACTCTGTCATCAAACCAGTTTTGACCGAGAGAGCCACACTCACCCTGCTGAATGTATTCAAAGTCACTGCAATCACTTCCTTGGCGATACTAACAATTTAGACGGAAAATCTCATCTTCCTGATGCAAATGAATGGGTCATGAACCAATATTATGATTTATAAAGCCATGGTTTCTTTCATTTCCAATAGTTCTCTGTACAGTGCACAGAGTTCAGTCATTCCTTCTGTTGTAGCTTTATTTTAGCCCGCTATTGAATCCAATAAAAACAAGTCATGGAGATGGCAGTAAACAATTTCTTAGCTTCTCTCTACCATCAACATTTAGCTGCATGGGAATTGAAGAAAAGAAAAAAAAACAAGCTGATTTTATTGAGGATAAAACAAACAAAAAAAATTCACTGTAAAAAAATTTGGAGTGTGGTTCACTTCAAAGACAAAAGTTGTAACTTGGAAATTAATTTAAGACTAAACACAATGAACAGTAGCTTCAATAAAAGTAAAGTTTACTAATTTACTGACTATTTATATATCATCTCAAATGAAAAGTACACATTGATTCTAGTATTTTTTATTGACAAATGTTGAGTAGCTTAAAATGTTCTTTCATTTTTAGAATATCATGTTATATGATAAGATACGCTCAGCTAAAAGGTACTCAAATGATAGCTACAAAGATAATAATGAGCAACTTAAGCAGCCGTAAATACCAAAGTCACATAAACTTACAGAGAGCATTGACTTTTGCTTCAGCTTTAATTAAATAGATAAACTGGGAGAAGCGATCCTATGAATCGACAACCTCACAGACGGTTAGTAAAATATTTCACTTATAATTATATATTGCAATGACATCACTGCATGCTAATGTCTCGTGCGTGATGTTAAAACTCATTTTTACCATGACTGTCTGTTGAGATTAAGGTCACATAAAACTTAAGACAACTGTTGTACCCACATAAGTTTGAAAAAACAAGTTAAGATTAACTGTTCCTTATCTGCTCGCATTGTTAATAAGCTTTTGGATAACGTTACAATTTAGACACAAACCGGGACTGCAGACAGATTTAAATCTCCACACTTTTCTGCAAACATACATTGATTAATTAATAAAATAGTCATAATATGAGCTTGTCGTCATGAAATTTACAATAGCGGTCATGAATTCTCTCTTCCTTTCCTTGTGAACGAGGCAGGCAATGCCGCATACGCATCAAGAAATGTAACTTTACATGAACCGGAGTAAATTTCACTCAGAGTTTTACATTTTTTGGTGTGACTTGATAAGAGGACAAAAACTATAATTATTAATATTATTTAATTATTCATATTATTTAGCAAATTGTATTTAAATGTACTCATGTAGTTTTAGTATAAGACATTACAAACAAAATGCAAGCAAAGTGCTGAAGTGTGCATGCCCCTTTTAAATAAAACCACCATTTAAAAGGGGCATGCACACTTCAGCACTTTGCTTGCATTTTGTTTGTAATGTCTTACACAAAAACTACATGAGTATATGTATATATATAACGGTTCACGGGGATGTATTGAACCATTTCGGTGCGGCCCGTTCGGGTCGGTACACTTGCGTACCGTTTCGGTATATTTTTTTATCAAATAATATAAATTTATTATTAGCGTGATATTAAGCGCAGCGGAACAATGTTCCTAGGCGAGTTTCCGCACGGACGCTATTGAGTGACGCACAGTAGAGCTGCACGAGTAATGGCAATAGCGAAAGAGAAGCCACAGCTTGAAGACCCTCCTTGGGGTACCACTGTATTGTGTTTTCTAAATAAAAGACAGTAATTTTAGCTCCAATAATATTTAACATGTGCATGTAAGATTTTCTTACAGTAAGTAATCAAACAGCAGACAAATCTCACAGTGACTTTTGTTACCTGTTCTTTTTCCATCTTTGTCGTATTCGTCAGCAAAACCACTAAAAAACCTGACACCGTCTCCTCACAGCACTGAAAATTCCTCCACTCGCTCAGTAAAACACGAGAAGTCCCGCCCTCCTCTAACTTTAGCGCTCACTGATTGGGTATTTAGAAAAAAGAGCAGTTCAGTGATTGGATATTTGATCACAGACATGCGTTTTTTTCCTTGACATCTGCCGTTTCACCTGTGTAAACTAATAATAATGCATACAAGCGTGTACCGAACTGAGGAGGGTGAACAGAACTTTTTGGTTAAAAAAAACAAGTACCTCACTACGGTCTCCTGTTTTGGAACACTTTGGCTTCTCTGTTAAAATACATAACGGGGATAGACGAGTGGATAAATTTAAAGTTGTATGCCGACATTGTTCCACGGAGATCGGGCAGGCAACACATCTAACATTTTCTACTGCTGGAGATATTGTCACTGCAACCAGATCTGTGCTCTCTTCAGAAAATGTGGATAGGTTCATCTATCCTAACTAGTTGCATTATGTAATTTTTTATTTTAAAAATGTGTATTTCTTTATAGAGTGCAATTTATTTAAAATATCACCCAAATGTGTCACTTTTATATATTTTATGCAAGAATTCTATTGTGTATTGGCAGCTTTTCAAAATAAAAGATTTTGTAAGTTCTTATTGTTTTGTACCGAAAATTA
>SRMA01027063.1:91537-116825 GCA_007224835.1 Danionella cerebrum | reverse complement strand
TTTTTTTTTTTTTTTGAAGGGTTCTTTACTTTTGTCTCTCTTTTATAAACTATTTTTATAATTATTTGAGTATTCTTTCTTTTTTCTTAAACAGAGTGAATAATAAGTGTGACTTTCAATTAGATGCTGCTGATCCCATTGTGTTTGTCTCCATTTCCCCCGGTGAAAAATTATTGTACGAGACGCAGTTTGATGCTGTGTCTGCAGCATAAGAAAAGCTCTGCCCAAAAGTTTCTAAAAGATATTAACTGATCAGGTCACCAGGAACTGTTTTCATTTGCTAATGCGCTAAGAGGGGGCTTGCAGTTGTGTAAAGCAGTTAGCAATTCCTGCTATCCGTGTAAATTCATGAAGTTATTGTAAAGACTTCGATTACATACCCTCTCCTGTCTTTTCAACTCAATACACAATATACGTTTGCAATTAGCACAAGTCCATGTGACCTGGACAATGCAGCAGTTGTGTTCATTGATGAATGTTGGGACATTGTTGCTGGAGAAGGCAAACAATAATCTGAGGTCAACAGGGTTTCCAGAGTCATATTTGGGGAGGAGGTGAAACTCTGGCCAGGCATTACCAGTACGTCAGACTTGGAGGTTCTGTTCCACCACATAGTGCCAGAATTGTCACTCACTGCTTGACTTCGGGAACCAGTGCCCCATATGGCCGTCAATGTCCCTTGACCTGAACCCCATAGAGCCCGTCTGGGACCAGTTCAAGCTGAGACTGCATGACTGTACCCCTTCCCCAGGTTGACCTGGCAGAACTGTGGGTAACACTTGTGGAAGAGTGGATTCATTGCCTCAGAACAGCATCCTGATGGGTGTACCCTTGGCTATGATAAAGATAAAAAAAAAATGCTAATGGTGTTTTTTCTGCTGTTTTTTTTCTCATTCATTGTTAGAAATATCAAAGGGAACTTTTACTTATTTCTTTACATTTCAGACGAATAGGAATACCAACCAATATCCCAAACTTATTGGGAGTAGGGTATTTTCCATATATATAACTGCTCCGGTTTTTACATTGTCTGCATCCATGCAGGAGCAAAAGGTCCTGGACCTCATAGAGTCTTTGAGGTATGATTATGTAAAAGTACCGGCTTTCATCAGCTTTCATCAGCCTGAAAGAAAAATCAAAGCTGATTCTAATTGTCCCCCGACCGAACCAATTTCATTCTTAGACAAACTCCAGCTTCACTGTGGCAGATTCAACAGTGTGTCCAATCCATTCAGACGAATTTCTCTTTCTACTTCACATACATTCAAATTCAAAAATATACATATAATGGAAAGAAAGGAAGGAAACCAGCTTGGCAGCATTATTCAAAAGATCAGAGCAAAACCTAAGCCATGAATAACGGTCACCAGAAAGAGGACAAGGAAAACGCATGCAGTACATTTGATTCAGAACAGAAATACATCGACATTTAATTATCGTTTTACCCATTGTGGTAAAGAGCCGGGACTCATTCATACCTGTGTCATATTGAAAGGGAGCTCTTGTCACACTGTTGTCAGAATGCCAGAAATGAATAAAAGCTACCATGAATGGAAAAAAAAAATCCATCTTAATTACTAGCTTTAATCAGCTGTGTCTCGGTTTATACCAAATTGTCACATTGTTGTTTTTTTTATAAGAAAGGAGAGTATATATAGGCATTTATTTTGTTGGAAACAATTTGCCAATGTTCCCTGTGCCAATGTACACTATATTGTACTAATTACAATTACCCATAGCAAGGATTAACAGAACGATCATCTTATTTAACTCCTTATCGCTGCAGATAAGCTCGAGAGTCAGGCTCCTGGGTAATTAGGTGCCCGGATTAGTGGGACTCCATTATTTAATAGGAACAGTCTGCGATGACATACCGTTGACAGCACTGCATTGCTGCAGTTCCGAACATGTGACAAGTACAAAAGCAAATGGCCATTTCTTCAGCTTCAGTAATGCAGAAAACTGCATGGAACTCTTTATAGATGTAAAATCTAATAGATATGGCAACATGAGATGGGATTTTACTTTATTACAAAACTGTACAACTGTTTTATGCAGATATGCTAATATTGTAATTAAAGAATACTTTCAAAAATGTTAATTAATCGTTTATCTTCTTTAACGGAGGAAATGTAGTCGTGAATAAAGGCCACCTCTATGGTAATACATGATAGATAAGGATCATCCTGAATTTGTTTATTGTGAAAACCATTAATTCTCACCAAATCTCAATTTTTTTAATTTCGGCTGCAGCTTTTCTTTTGACCAAACTTCTTTGCACAAGTAGATGGATGTACCTGGATACCCTGGTTTCTATCAGATCTGAGCTGATGGCAGTGCTGGACATCATGTTTTCAAAGGCCAGTTAGCTTGTTAGCCAATCTGCCTCCTTGACCACATGCAAATCAAGTCCATTTGTCTGTGTTGTTCTTCAAGAGCTTGAGCAGCACATATTGAAACCCCAGTCTGCTTTGAATTTTGTGTCTTGTTGCTGTAGCATAACTACCCTGTGTCTTGTTGCTTTGCTTATTTTATTTTAATGAGAAACTGTCTTTCTTAACCTCACCTTGGTCGCAGAGTTTGAGAAAATAGCAGGAGGGAATGAGGAAATTAGACAGATCACAGAAGCTACTAACAGTCTCTTTCCAGAGGTTAAAGTTTCTTGTTTTTACGTCCTATATTTTTTCAGCTTTGTGACTTTTGGAAGTGAGGTTTCTGCCCATTTGTTTAGCAGCCAGATAACGCTGTTTGTTGAATTTCTACAGTTTTTAAAGAAAGAAGATTTTAAAAGATTTCCAATTAGCGGTTAAATAATAAGAGAATCTTACAGTTTGCATCCACAAATACAAATTTGCACAACACTCAGAGCATTGGGTCCCACGATTTGCCTATAGAAGTGGTCAAATCCCAGAAGTTCTTTGGAGAAATTCTACACTAGTTGTGTCAAATAACCTGAGGACAATAAAACTCTAATTTTTCTACTTTTTAAAGTAACTTGTGCTCTCTAAATTTCTCTGGAACTTGGTGACATAAGTCTTAAGCAAGATGTTGAAAACACAGTGGATGGATAATTAATTTTTTACATTTTGGAATATAGTTTGTGTTAAATTTGGAATCTCATAAAACTCACAGTGACACGATGAAGTGATCAAGGTGGCTTTTTATTTGTCCGAGCTTGACTACATAGATATTATTAGTTATAAGATCAAAAGTTTGCTTTATTAATACATTTTATTACCGAGCAAAGTGTACTACATACTATTCTTATTAATAATTTAAGCTATAAGATTTAAAATATTGATAAAATCCACAGAAAAATAGCATTTATTGCTTGTCTCAACCACAAAAACAAATGATAAAGATGCTTTAACATGAGCCTTTCTTTTACATTGATATGTACATCTTTATATGTTTATAATACATATATTCACACAAATAGCTATACTTTCTTAGATTAAAAAAGTATTAATTTCCATAAGTCTGTTTTTTTTTTTAGCAGGAAGCTAAAAAGCTTTTTTTTTTGCATCACTTGGATCTTTAGAAAGCGTTCAGAAAAGCAAAGTTCCCTCATATTCTTATTTAAATATTTGTTGAAATTTTAATGATATCTTGGAGCATCATTTAAAAAAAATGTTACTTAATTTTGTTACTTAATTTATTGTAGAGATTGTAAAAATGCACACAACTTGGTAAATAACCGAATTTTCTGAATTTCCTGGTTCCATAATCATGTGCCTAAAAATTTGCGATGCCACAATACTCCGAGCATTCCTCTGTTCGATACATCCTTGTGAACCACGGTTTTTTAGTTCCCCATTTAAATAACTCCTGTATGTATTATTATTAGTTTTGCGTGTGAAAAAGCAGATGTCAAGGAATGAAACGCACGTCTGTGAGTTAATATCCAATCAATGAACTGCTCCTTTGTGTAAATATCCAATCAGTCTTGATGTTTGATTTCGCAAAATAAAGTGAATTCTATGAACGTTCATTATTTATCTGTTCATGTGATCCATAAAGTATGATTATAAAAAAATACAATTGAACCAAAAACCCAACTACTACTGCAAAAGCTAAAAACCACAGTACGTACCGAACTTTGAGCTTTATGTACCGTTGCATCTCTACTAAAAACTCCAACAAAATAAATGGAAAACAAATGAACTTGATAATTTACTGACCATAACCCAAGTGTCAATCCCTTTTCACGTTATAGCCATGTTTTACAAGGTTTGTTTTGGATACTGAGACTCAAAAAAATCTGTCAAACGTAGCAAAAAAACATGCAAGGCTTCAACAGAAAAGAAAACAATCTGATAAAATCTGTGAGATGTACCCAATACACGGTATAAAAATAAATTTGACAGTCTAAGTGAACAGAAGCAAATGGCTGGCATTGTTCAACTCAAAAAGCACAGAGGACTGCAGTGCTGTCAAATAAGTCAAAATGCAGTGTTCTTCTCAGACTGTGTAATGAAAACCTTGGCAGAGGAGAGGCAGAATTAAACCTCCACCTTAAGGAAACATCAGGGAGGTTGTGCATAATGAAATAGCTGCGCTTTCAAATCATTCATTTCAGCCTTTGTCTCTATTTTCCTCTGCTGCAAAGTTTGCAGATGCTTTTAGGATTAGATAAGTTTACTCCAAATGCTAGTCTTATAATAACCCATCATTTTGAAATACTAAAATATAAACACAAGGATAAACAAACAAAGCATGTATTACATAGTATCGCATCCTGGTGGAAATCACCAGCTACGGCTGTGGTTTGAATGTGGGAGCTGGTTGAATCTGGTTTGAGCTTGATCACCTATTCAAATCAATGTTCTAGGGAAAAAAAGCATTTAGTGCACAAAATATACTTTATTAAGTTATAATTCTGAGTGATTCAAATGAGTCAAATCCATTTCTCGGATGCTGATTCTTTTAAAGATTTGAATGGATATATGTATATATCATCTTATACTGTATGTCGTAGAGTTCACTGTGAGCAGCATTTCAAATTAGCATATTAATTAACATTATTCTGTTTAATAAACTATCTATTGTTAATTTATTTAGTCAATCATTTTCAATCATTAATTTATTTATTCAATCATTAATTTAATCAATCATATATTTAATCGGTCATTTATTCAATAATTCATTTAATCAATCATATATTTAATCAGTCATTTATTCAATAATTTATTCAAGCATTAATTTATTTATTTAATCATTCATTTAATCAATCATATATTTAATCAGTCATTTATTCAATAATTCATTTAATCAATCATATATTTAATCAGTCATTTATTCAATAATTCATTTAATCAATCATATATTTAATCAGTCATTTATTCAATAATTTATTCAAGCATTAATTTATTTATTTAATCATTCATTTAATCAATCATATATTTAATCAGTCATTTATTCAATAATTCATTTATTCAAGCATTAATTCATTTATTCAATCATTCATTAAATCGTTCATTAAAAAATCATTTATTTATTCACTCATTCATTTATTCAATCGTTAATTTAATCATTAATTTATTCGGTCATTCAATCCTTTCATTCATTAATTCAATTTCATGCCCCCTTGTTCCATTTCAGGGTCATGGGGGTCTGCAGGTGCCTATCTCCAGCTCACACTCTGAATGATTTGCCCTGCGATGGACTGGCGACCTGTCCAATCATTTATTCAACCATTCATTTATTCAATAATTCAATCATTTATCTATATATTTATTCACTAATTCATTTATTCATTTTGATAATTCAATCATTTATTCAATCATCTATCATTTATTTATTCATTTATAATTTAGTCATTTTTTCAATCAAACATTTATTCTTTCATTTAATCATTTATTTTGATTACACGCTTATTATTCAAAGTGATTTGGGATTTTGGGGGTTTGTGGTTTTGTTTGTGGGATTTGTGGGGCATGTTTGGGGTTTTTTTGTGCAATAAAGATGAAAAATAAAGCTATAGTGCAATTTATACTTTCTACTTTGCAACTAGCTGCTTTATATGATCTAAAACAATAATGTCACTAAAAGTCATCCACTGACATTTGTAAATAAAAAACAAAAAACAAGAATTACACTTTACATCTAAAAATCTAAACGAGTAAGAAGTGTAAAAGTTTGAACTAAACTCAATGTTGACATTTAGGGGAGTATGTGTTTATTCTCTGGAAGCACTGCTAAAACTAATGAGTCACAGACAGTAGTCATCAAATCAACTGAGAAGTGATCGATAATGACTGGAAATCTGATATTACGTCAAGTTGTTTATGAAGATAAGGAGAAATAACGCATGCATTGAAATAAACCCGATCAGAGAAAATGAGCAACCCTTTGACCTTTTCCTGAGCGTGGGTTGGAACCATCTGCCCTGTCAACACACCGAGCAAACATTCAGGGATGGTAATAGTGAGGGCTTTCCTCCACAAACAGGGGTTTAATCTAATTCCACCGTCCAGTTATCAGCTTCTCCTGCTTTCAGAGGTAACCTGAGCTGCGCGTTTAAATTTGCACTTGTAAAAATCACACTCTTTTCCCCCTTGAGAGACGTGCACAAATGTGGCACATTTAAAAATGATCTGATTAATTATTCAAGGGTATTATTTTAAGCATTCAATCTATTCTCTGCATGAGGGATGCTGATAATGGGCCCCAGTGGAGTTGTAGAAGTCATGCATATTCCTTGTTTATTCCCCGCTCATTTCAGCACAGCTCCTCAGATGTACTGTACCTGACACAGAGTCTTAATATTCACAAGAGTATCAGGATACATGCAGGAGAGCAATTACAGATGATTATACGAATCTAGAACGATGTTAAAAACATTTGAGCTTTTTTGTTTTGAATGTTTTTGTATGCGTTTGGTTATGTACTCTTATAAAGGTACACACTGCAGGAATTGAAATGTAAGCAAAGCTAAAGTAGATTTAATTTAGATAAAAGAAGAAAAATAAAGACATTTGGAAGAATTAGACTTAAATTTACTTGAGAAGAACTAAATTCAGATTTTTTTTTTTTGTTTAAACCAAGCCTTTGATTTTGCCACTAAATTATTATTAAATGTCGAATTTTAAGAAATCAATGAAAAGTTCAGAAAAAAACACCCCTCTAAGAACAAGATAAAAATGTTGAAATAGTTTTTGTCAAGCAAAAAAAAGAAATCTGACAATGAGGATAAGCACATTTGAATGGTAAAATTTCCTGTAACAGTTGCCCTGCAATCAACAGGTGTCCAGTATAGGGTCTTTCCCACACCGCCTCTCGCCCGATGTGAGCTGGAGATTCCCGTGGCCCCAAAAGGGAATTAGTGGGCAGGAAAATTAATAAAAGATTTCCTAAAACAAGAATAAAATGCTTGTGAAAAAGAATTTTAAAACAAGGAAGTTATTTCTGATTCCTTTCTGAATCTTGTTTCAAAACAAATTTTCATTAAATTTGTTAAATTTCCTTTAGAACTATTTTAAAGACAAGTTCTAAGCACAAATGTCTGTTTTTCTTTAAAAAAAAGTTATAAAAAGCTTTATTTAGTGCTTAAAAAAAGAAAATATGTTGGATTTTAAGCTATAATGTAGCTTTGAGACCATGACTTAATTTTTTTTTATTTAATATTTCTTATTAAATAAAAACTCTCAGTTGAGGCCCGAGGTGTGGTGGACAGTGCACTCGACACATGCAGTGCAACCTGGATCCTAGCAAGTGAATAAATACTGCAAAACTTTTTTAAAAGTAAGTCATTATGAGCAAGTAGTAAAAAACTCAAAAAGGCCTCCAACTTCTAAGGTTTAATCATTGACATTCATAGAAACTTAAAACCAGAAATAACAGAATTAATATTGATTCCTTAAAATTAGACATTACAAAATGTTCTTGAAGTAAAAATGTCTTGTTTTAAGATTCTAGTTTTAAGTTCAATCGCTAAATCAAAAGCTTGTTTGACAAAGTTTCTTGATTCTAGCAAATAAATGAACAGAATACACATTTTTTTAAGTAATGTTTTCTCAAAATACGCTAAATAATCTATATCCTACACATATCCTAAACGTAAACTAGATAATTCTTCTTATAACAAGAAAATAAAGATTATTCATTTAAATTGGACAAACTCTTGAGCCATGACCAAGATAGACCCAGCGCAGGCCAATGGGCAGACTTTAAAGCATGTACACCTTTTAAAATGCTTACACATACCATAAAATGAGTGTAAAAATGTTATTTAGCCAACTTATTTCTGTGTTTCCTGAAGTTCTGACTGCACAGAAAGAGTGAGAGTTTAGAAAAGTTTTCCCTTCTAATTTTAATCCTCATCTTACAGCAACACTGATAAAAATGTAATTGTGATCGCCTGTGCTGCTGGAATACTAAACCAGCTTTTCTGTGAGGACGCCCTATAAATAAACCCGCTTCTGATGTTGAATGCACATTGCTTCTGCGGGAGATTGTGGTAATCTGCCAGAAACATACATTATAATATCTATTAGAAAATTAAAAAAAAAACATTTGCTTCATAAGCGGCGATGGGAAGCTATTGTTGTTTGATCAAACAAATCATCTGCAGCCATAATGTAAAACAGATGCATTGAATGTGTGGATTTGCTTAGCTTTGTTAAAAAGTTGAGACGTGTTTCATTTTTAATCATGCTCAAAAAGATTCTCTTTCACTCCTCTAGCCGACTTTCTTAAACAAAATAACCAAAAGCGTTTAGGAGCCATTTTGCCAGAAGCAATGTTAGCTTTATAGTGCACCGCCTCATTAAGACACTTATTGCCATTGGCTGAGTGTGTACACAGCCTAGCGGACAAGATGATAAACTCAGGAGCTGAGATAAATGTGTTTGATACTAGATTCCTATTTCGTCAACACAGAGGGAGCAATTTCTCTCATTAACTATTTAGTAAAAGCACAAGACGTTTTCATTTGGAGAGCATTAGCCATGCGCTGTTTGATTTACGTGTGTGCGTGCGTGTGTGCGTGACCTGCTACATTTACGTAATGGTGAAGATAAAAGTGTCCTATACAACCTCTGTAAAAAAAATAGACGTATATTTAACAGCAAAATATTGTATACTTGGTAGAGGAAAAACAAAAATATATTATTATAGAATATTAGATATTTTTATTCCATAAAAAAACAGAACAGTGAAAAAACACATTTCACAGAGTAAGAGCTTAATTATAACAGTTAACATGATATGAAAATACAGTTCATTGCAGTAAAATAAAAAAAATAACTATTATCATATATTTTTAAATGTTCTAAAATGTGTTTTTTTTGTGCATTTTATTAAGAAAAACCATTGGGATCATATGCATTTAGACAATTGAAAATTTACTGAACAATCCCATAAATTCAATAACAGTGCTACCGTAGATTTGGCTGTAAAGTTCTGGCATTCAGTTTTTTTTTACTGTATTTTTTTTTATGAACTAATTTTTTTATTAATTCGGTAATAAACAATAAAAAAAAAATTTATATCCGTAAACTTCACAGTACAATTCCATAAAACCAATAACAGTGCTATCACATATTTGATGTATAATTATGAAACATACAATACCCTCCATAATTATTGGTACCCCTGGTTAAGATGTGTTAAAAGCTTTGAAATAAATTCAGTTTTTGTTGCAGAAGCAAATTCACACTGAAAACTGTAGAAAAATATAACGTGAAATTTCCCCCCTCACCTTTTCCAATCGCTTATACACTCCACCCTTTCCTTTTAACACCGCCTTGTCCTTCTAATTAATGCCCTGGTCCGTGGGAAAAAAATAAATAACTAATAAATAACTACATATATTCACTGCTTCATTCCAGAGGAGGAAACACCACTCCAGGTGTTCACTCCCCTGGAGATAACAAAACTGTCCAGCTCAAGCAAAGCATCCATTTTTTAACTGAACAAGAATAAAATAACCACTTCCTGCTTCTTGGGGTATAAATATGACGTGACAGAGAGTCTCATATCCACTTTTCCACATGGGAAAGACAACAGAACACCACTCAAGTAAGGCAGATGTGTGTGGCACTGGGTACAAGAAAATAGCCACCGCCTGCACCCGCCCATATCTACTGTGAGAGGAAACAGTAGTAAACAATCCGGATGAGGACATACGTTTATCTTGCCTCCATGCACAGTGAGGAGGATGGTAAGAGAATTAAGAAATTCTCCAAAGCTCACTGTTAAAAAAACTGCAACAAATGATCTGCATCTTGGGGTCACAAAGTCTCCAGAACAATCATCAGATGCCATCTACATGCCAACAACCTCTTTGGCATGTAGTCGCTTTTCATAGTCACAATCAGAAACACAAACGTTTGGAGTTTGCCAAGCGCTACTGGGGCTTCGACTGGGACTGTGTTCTTTGGTCAGATGAGGCCAAGATTGAGCTTTTTGGAAACAAACACTCTAAGTGGGTATGGCGGAACACAGAAGATGAATATGCAGAAAAGCACCTCATGCCCGCTGTGAAGTATTGAGGAGGGTTCTCTTCCAGAAACCTTGTTAGGATGCATGGCATCATGAATGCTTTGAAATACCAGGACATTTTAAAGCAAAATATCCCTGAATGATAATGACCCAAAACATGTGGCCAAATCTACGCAGAAATGGTTCACCACACACAGAATCAAGCTCCTCCCACAGCCATCTCAATTCCAGACCTCAACCCCATTGAAAACCTGTGGAGTGAGCTGAAGAGGAGTCCGGTCACTGGAGGATTTAGAGACGAAGATCCCTCTTTCTGTGTTCTCTAATCTTGTGAAACATTATAGGAGAAGATTAAGTGCTGTTCTTTTGGCAAAGTGTGCGTTTTTTTTTTTTTTTTTTTTTACAAAGTATTAAACATCAAGGGTGCTAAAAATTGTGGCACCCATGATTTGATGTAAAACAATCATTTCTTAATGTTCTTAATTTTCCCACTAAATGAATGCATTTGAATTAAAGGTTGGAGTTTCCTCTTTTTTTCCATTGTGGTCTTGAACAAAACTGATTTTTTTTAGAAGCTAAAAAACACATTTTAACCAGGGTGTTATTAATTATGACGGGGAATGTATAGTTTCCGGAATATAATAGATTTTTTTTACAGTTTGTGCTATTAAAATATATCAAGATATTTCCTAAAGAGTTATTCTAAAGAATCTAGGCACAAATAAAACCAGCCGAAATGAATTCCGATCATGGCCTGAGCTCTGACCTCAGTGTTACTGAATGCAAGTTGCATATTCTGCAGAGATTTCAATAATGAGTCCTGCTTTCTGTTTTTATTTTTTTTAGTTGAGCGGAGCTGAAGCTGTGTGGTATCTCTCAGGACTCAGGAGGCCATGCTTGAGTTCAGCTCAAAGCCACATGAAAAGTAATAGCAATTTATTTTGTTGAATGTATTATGAAGTATGTATAATTTTACACACTACAATTAATGCTTGGACCTATTTGATTGGGTCCGGGACCTGTATGTCAAAATCTGCAAAGAGACTGTGAGTAATATCTAATTTTATCAGTGTTTCAGGAGTACGAATATCTGGACCGTGCGTGGCACCAATATGCAGGCTTGCTTAGATGCGTCCGAGTAGACCCCCATGAGAGGTGAAGAGGAGGTAGGTGGGAGCGATGAAGCTGATTCAGACTGAGTCAGGGTAAAAGAGGAAGGACCAGCTCATATGGAAAGGGTTGATGGAATAATTGAAGTGGGTGTGGCTCCAGATAGACTCCTCCCAAAAGACATTTAATAACCTGTTTTTGTGACACTCCACAGATGTTGTCTATTTCTGATGAACTTTAATCAGAAAAAAAAGTTATTAACAACCGTCACGTGAAGCAACGCAGCTGTGACGCATAGATATCTTATACGTGAATACCTTGTCAAACAGGTCGGTCTGTCGGACCGATGCGATGGAGTGGCCGCCTGGAGTGAGATACAGTTAATTATTTTATTAATTTAATGTACAGTGAAGGAAATAATTATTTTAACACCCTCCTATTTTGCAAGTTCTCCCACTTAGAAATCATGGAGGGGTCTGAAGTTTTCAGCGTAGGTGCACGTCCACAGTGAGAGACATGATCTAAAAAGAAAAATCTATTAACTATTTATTTGTATGATACAGCGGGAAAAGTATTTGAACACCTGAGAAAATCAGTGCTAATATTTGGTACAGTAGCCTTTGTTTGTGATTACAGAGGTCAAAAGCTTCCTGTAGTTTTTCACACAATGCACAAGGGATTTTGGCCCACTCCTTTGGCTCATTCATTGAGGTTTTTGGGCTGTCGCTGAGACACACAGAGTTTGAACTCCCTCCAAAGGTTTTCAATTGGGTTTAGGTCTGGAGACTGGCTAGGCCAAGCCAGAACCTTGATATGCTTCTTACAAAGCCACTCCTTTGTTCTCCTGGCTGTGTGCTTCGGGTCATTGTCATGTTAAAAGACCCAGTCTTGACCCATCTTCAGTGCTCTAACAGAGGGAAGGAGGTTGTTCTCCAAAATCTCGCAATACATGGTCCCGGCCATCCTCTCCTTGATACCGTGCAGTCGCCCTGTCCCAATTGCAGAGAAACGTCCCCCAAAGCACCCCCATACTTCACAGTAGGGTGTTCTCGGGAGGGTTCTCATCATTCTTCCTCCAAACACGCTTAGTGAAATTATGACAAAAGAATTCTATTTTGGTCTCATCTGACCATGTGACTTTCTCCCTTGACTCCTCTGGATCATCCAAATGGTCATTACCAAACTTAAGACAGACCTGGACATGTGCTGCTTTAAGCAGGGGAACCTTCTGTGTCATGCATGATTTCAAACCATATCATCTTAGTGTAACCTTGGTAATGGTGGTCCCAGCTCTGTTCAGGGCATTGACCAGCTCCTCCCGTGTAGTTCTGGGCTGAATCCTCAACTTTCTTAGGATCATTGAGACCCCACGAGGTGAGATCTTGCGTGGAGTCCCAGTCCAAGGGAGATTGACAGTCATGTTTAGCTTCTTCCATTTTGTAATTCCCCGTAGCCCTTTCCATCCTTGTGGAGGTGAAAGATTTTGTCTCTGGTGTCTTTGGACAGCTCTTTGGTCTTGGCCATGGTAGTAGCTGGAGTCTTACTGATTGTCCGGGGTGGACGAGTGTCTTTAAAAATCTCAAACAGTTGCTTCTAATTTAGGATAATAAATGGAGTGGATGTGGACTGACAGATCTTTGAGGGTCAGAATTCTAGCTGATAGACAGGTGTTCAAATACTTATTTCCTGCTATATCATACAAATAAATAAAAAAAAAAAAAAAATCATACATCGTGATTTCTGGATTTTTCTTTTCCTACGCTGAAAATTTCAGACCCCTCCATGATTTCTAAGTGGGAGAACTTGCGAAATAGCAGGATGTTCAAATTCTTATTTCCCTCACTGTAAATGTACATTACCCTAACACAAACTCCCACATGCGTACATGTACTGGTCATCAACAACATTAGAACTCACAGTGATGCTGATAATAATATAGAAAAAAACTATAAAACTGAATGTATATAAAATGTAAATAAATAGACAAATTGCATTATGACAAAAATATAAAAAAATAATAACATAATATAATATAAAAATTTAATAATAATATAGTGAGATAATAAAGGAATGCTATGATCCAGGGTGTACCCGCCCTGGATGTCCAGCAGACCCCGTGACCCCGAAAGAAAATAATAAGCGAGAAGATGAAAGAATGAATGAATGAAAAAAGGAATAGGTATTTTACTTTCATTTGATACAATAACTTAAGCCAATTTTCACTAACTGCTGAATAAAATCAAGAAAATGAAATCACACCAGAAAGCATTTGTATGATTCCAAAACAAGTGAACGGCTGTTTCGGGTTCATCAGAGCAAAAAGAGCATCATTAAACGCCTTTACACCACCATGCGTTTACTTTTGCATCTGCGTCATGAGCTCCCTGCTTCTTTCTTTTGCGTTTAATAATTAGGGAACAGACACTCTCCTGAACACTAGATGGCGCTTTGGTCAACTGATATTCACTCCATGACACACGATGGCACAGGAGCAATTCACACTATGTGAGGCACGTTTATGAAGAAGAAGAAGAAGGATGAGCAATCCCTTATCTGTGAAAATACTAAGACAAACTATTTGTTTTCTGGAAAACAAACCACTTCTTATTAAAGCTGGTTTCAGGCACTCGATTTAGAGTTTATGCCCAGAATCGCATGCAAATCAGGGTTTGTGCAGACATGTGACAATCGTACAGATTGAAGTACAAATGACTTGCTCTGTGAGTCACAGGCTTCTCAGATATCTGCGTCTGTCAGCGAGTCACAAACGTGCAGCATGTGTAAAATCATGTCTGTGATTATCTGCAACAAGAAGTTAAAGAGGCAAAGGATACAAAGGCTTAGACGGCAATATAAACAGTGGTTTCGGTTTTAAAGGAGGTTAATTTCCGTTTATTTTGACTCAGTAAATGAATTGAAAACTTGTGTGCTTCCATTTTGGTAATAATCCCAGTCTTACACATCAGTGTGGCACACGTGACCTCTGTTTTCAGATCTTTCTCGCGAGTGCTTGGTTGTGAGACACAGTTTGAGAACATGGACATCGTTCTCTGCGATTCTGTCTAAAGTCATGCCGTCTGAAACCCTCTGCTGTCAATCTCTTGTGCTGTTTAAATTCAGCAACGACTGGATGCTTCTTCAGAGTCTCTGTTGTCTCTTCTTCTGCCCCTCTGGGAGCTCCTCATTTTGTTCTTGAATGCCGACTATTTCTGCCTTTCCCGGCTGAAGACACGTGATCAAACGAGCCAAACAAAAAAAAACGGCTTGGTGTGTTTCTTGAAAAAAGACGCAGCGTTTTTTCTGGCTGGTGTTTATAGTTACATTAGCGCCGTGTTTAGGCTACATATTTACTGCATGCAGCCCCTGCATTAAAAAAAATGCATCGGTGTGTAAAGGCCTTTAGTCATTATCAAAGAAAACTCGTCAGGGTAACATCTATGAACCTGTCTTCCCTGTCCCGTACCAAGATGGTCCCATGACAACATACCTGAAAGGCTGTTCTATTGTATCTACATGTAAGATATTTGTAGCTGCAGAATGAATGATTTGGGCAGTATTAAAGGAGTAAACAGAAATAACAAGCTAATGCTAGCATTCCGCTTTTTTTTCAACCAGTGGGCTAGTCGGACATCTGATGGCCACAGTACAACAGAGCTCAGTAAAGCTGCTGCAGATTCACAGATTCATCGTTTTTTCTTCTCAATAGCACGAGACCCAAATGCTCTTAAAATGTACCAAAAACAGTTCAGGGAGCTCCAAGACTAACTTGTTTTTAAAGCCTTAAAATGTACCAAATTAAAACCTTCACAGGAACTTGTTCCAAAAGTTGCAATCGAGGCATGTGGTGAAACTCTCCCTTTGACCCTTCTCTCCCTTTGACCCTGCTGGAGCAGCACCCCCATGGTGCTCCAAGACCTACTCATGGACAAAAAAGGGATTATTCAAGGTATAGAGTTAATATGTTTGCCATGGATACACCAACCCTACGACCATCATGCATACATTTCTCAAAGACAACCTTTTGATGTAATGGTGCTTCTTGCCTGAAGATGGCGTTTACCAGAGGTGTAGACCTGAGTAATGTGATTTGAGTCAAGTCATTCTATTGGTGACTTGAGGCTCGACTTGACAATATGGCAAAAGACTAATAATCAATTCACATTCATATTTCGATCTGTGCATCTTTGAGCTTTGAGAGAAACCAATCCTATATGGCAGTGCAAAACCTTTACATTGACACCACTCATTCAGTCAAATGGGTGATGTCCCATTGCCGCCCATGGTTATTAATGGAGGTGCATTTTCGTACAAAACTTTTGGAATGAAAATTTGGATCGGAACGGAAGATTCTGTAAACGAGCTTTTAACCTAATCTTCTGAATCAACTAATTAACTCTAAACACCTGCAAACGATTCCTGCAGCTTTTAAAAACTCCCAGCCTGTTTCATTACTCAAAACTGCAATCATGGGTGAGACTGCTGTTTAGAAGGCCATCACTGACACCCTCAAGCAGGAGGGTAAGACACAGAAAGAAATTTCTGAACGAATTCGGCTGCTCCCAGAGTCAAGGCGCTGCAGTGGGAAGTCAGTGGGAAGGAAAATGTGTGACAGAAAACACTGCACAAAGAGAAGAGGTGACCGATCTCTGAGGAAGATTGAGGAGAAGGACAGATTCCAGACATTGGGAGACCTGCGGGAGCAGTGGACTGAGTCTGGAGTCGAAACATCCAGAGCCACCGTGTACAGCCGTGTGCAGAAAATGAGCTACAGGCGCCGCGTTCCCCAGGTCAAGCCACTTTTGAACCAGAAACAGCGGCAGAAACTCTTGATCTGGGCTACAGAGAAGCAGCACTGGACTCTTGCTCAAATTTTTCATGTCATTCGGAAATCAAGATGCTAGAGTCTGGAGGAAGACTGGGGAGAGGGAAAAGCCGAAATGCCTGAAGTCCAGCATCAAGTACCCACAGTCAGTGATGATCTGGGATGCCACGTCAGCTGCTGGTGTTGGTCCACTGTGTTTTATCAAGGGGTCTATCAGTAGATTTCATATTGAAGCATCCTGGGCCTCCATAATACCTCAGCAGTGCTACGGGCTGATTGCCTCCATGCCACGCCGCATTAAAGCAGTCATTTCTTCAAATGGATTCCCGACCAAGTATTGAGTGCATAACTGAACAGAATTATTTGAAGATTGACTTATTATGTATTGAAAACACTTTTCTTTTATTGTTCACATGAAATATGCTCATTTTTTTTTATTTGAATTTTGGGTTTTCATGAGCTTATTGTTTCAATATTAAAACAATTAAAGAGGTGAACTACTTCAGTTGTGTGTAAATGAAAATAATGAACTTTATCACAATATGCACATTTTTTGAGAAGATCCTGTAGTTTGTTTGGGAAAGTGAAAAACGTTACTAACAATCCACCAATGCCAGAATTTGCTCTACAGCAGTGGTGTCAAAATCAGTTCCTGGAGGACGACAGCCTTGCACAGCTGTCTTTAGCTGCAATCTTAACTAAACACACCTGATGCAAGCAACCTTCAGGCTTTTGGAAAGCTTGAGGGCCAGGTCTCTCTGAGCAGTGTTAGGAGTAAACTGTACAGAGCTCCAACCCTTTGAGACTTGAGTTTAACCCCCCCCCCCCAACTCATTTTGGTTAGATATTATCTGTGAGTAGAGTTTTTCTGATTGGACAACACTTTTACAGTTTATTATTTACACATTTATTAGTATATATATATAGAACTATGGAAAACAAGAATGATTTGAAAAATGTAAAAAAAAAATAATTGCTTGTTTTGTACATCTACTAAATGCAAAGCGAGCCAACAAAATGTAATGCTAGTACATTTTACTGTCAAAGAAGCATCATTTTGAACAGGTTCAAGGATTTGTATAATCAAAAAATGTCACACACAAACAAGGTCTCTCTGAAGCTGTGTTTCTAGAAGCATGGGGTGAAATTTCCCCAGAATACCTAAAAAAAATGAACGGCTAGAATGCCAAAAATTCTTTGATAAAAGCAAAGTTAATTGGTAATTAGTAATATTTCAAATAAATATTATTTCTAACCTTAACAATGTCTTGATTATATTTTCTATTCATTTTACAACTCATGTGGTAAATAAAAGTGTGACTTTTCTTGGAAATTACAAAATTGTCTGGGTGACCTCAAACTTTTCAACGGTAGTATAAATTCCACTTAGGTGTGAAAGTGTGTGCTGCCCTGTGATGGACTGGGACCTGTCTAAATTTACCCCTACCTTTCATCCCGAAAAGTGTACTGACTTCCATTTCTGAAAGTATTCTTTGTTTACAGGTTTATTTCCACACCTGCATAAAACATTTGCACACTTACTTGAATTCAATTTGTAAAATCAGATTTGGTCTCATTTGGTTGGGCTGTTTACTGTGAGGTAGAACAGCAAGACCAAGCATTTAGTAAGATTTAGGAATCCCACAAGCTCTGGTTAAATTTAGCATCTGAACTCAAAACAGTGCACGTACACAGTTTTGGCACATGCACACACATAGAAAGAGAAGAAAAACATTCCTTATACACAGAGCAAATTCACATATTTTTGACTAGTTGAATTTGTAAATGAATGAAACAAAAAAACAATGAATGAACAATTATAATTATTTTGAGAAATCAACTTAAAAGGGGTTATGCACATCTGCACAAGCTTTTTAATGATTTTGATGCTTTAGTGGCGATTAATTTTGAAAACAAAGTTGATGTAGTGTGAAACGGTAAAGATGATTCGTTATTAAAAAATAAAAATGTTCCCTTATCCCCAAATACATCCAGGCAATCCAATAAGTAAACTAATGAAATTTAAGATTAATACAGTAAAATAAATGTCAGGGAATATTATGTCTATAGAGTGGGAGGAGGTGTGGCGTAACGGCCATTTTGTTTTGTGTTTATGAGTCGCGCTTGAATTGTTTTGGGAGCTAAATATTTACAAAATAAACAAAGATTACTAATAAAACAGAACCAAACACAAAAAAAATTGTTTTAGTTTCTGTATGTAGGAAACGCTATGTTTAATGTGTAACCACGGTAATTGTGGCGTCACACTACAAATGTGGCAGACGCGATGATGTCACTCTTTCCGCTCTATACTTTTAATTATTTTATATATGGACTATAGAGTGGCAGGAGTGACATCATCGTGTCCACCATACTTGTAGTGTGGCGCCACAGTTGCCGTGGTTACACACGTTAACCAGAGCGGCTCCTACCGATAGAAAGTAAAACTAACAGTGTTATTTAGGGGTTTGTTTTTCTTTTTTATTAATAATAGTTGTTTATTTTGTATTTTTAGTGTTTTGTAAATATTTAACTCCCCAAAATATTCAAACGTGACCCCTTGTGGAAATTAAGAATACAAACAAAATGGCCGCTGCACACGATGTGATGAAGCCACTCTATAGAAGTCTGTAACTATAGAAGAAATCATTACTAAAACCAGGATTTCTTAAACTTTTAACACTTTGCAAAATTAAATCCCTAGGGCTAACCTAATTGATTAATTATTAATGACATTTATAATCATTATATCCTCAGAGATCATTTGAAATCTTTACATTGCAACACTAATGTAAAAAAAAGACTATAGTTCCATTATGAAATCATTTCTCTTACATTTTGCACACTTTACAATTACTGTGAATTAAAAACACCCAAATAAAGTGCTCATATTATAACGTGCTTTTAGAATTAAAATAGTATTTTAGATTAAAAAAAAAAGTAATGAAGTAAATAGTTATTCCCACAAATCCCCACTAAACCTATAGGGGACAGAAATTCAGCCCCAGCTCGTGATCCATAAGCTGCTTTCCACAAAAACGACTGTGGTTTAGCAATCCAGTTAAACTTTCAACAACGAGAAAGACCCAGTGTTGCAAGTCTTTTATTTCCTTCCAAATTGAATTTGGTCCCCCAAATACAGCCGCTCTTGATCTCTTATGCTCAAAGCAGCCATGTAAAAATGGCTGTAATACGATTTTTGGTGCTAAATTAAAGTGACTCCGGTGGCAGCAGAAGCCATTATTTGTGCAATGGACCATTTGCAGAAGAGACTGGAGCAAAGCATCACAAAGAAGCTTATTTTCGTCCGAACAGCGTTGAATCATCCAAACACACCAAAGCTGTGCTCAAACACCACACAAATCACTAGCACAGGTAACGTCCAATACACCAGCAACACTGTGATGCAAGGCCTTAACAAAAGCACAACACTGCCCTCTACTGCGAATAAATAATCTTTATTTAAGTTTCAATTGATCGAATTTTTTATTCTTTTATTATTAGATATAAGTAAATCGCTGTAAAATGTAACAAATTGAAAATAACTATTCTATTTTTATACAATAATCTTTTGTATATGAACTTTATTTTAGTTATTTGCATAAATTAAGATTCAAGTAAACCGCTATAATTATACCAAATTTAAAGCGAGTTGTTATAGAATTTATTTTTAATAATAACAAACAAACAAATAAATAAAAAGCTATTTAATAGTACTTAAAGTTGGATTTGCAATAAATGTGAATGAATATTTTAGTCATGTTAACTAGGGGCTAGCTAAAGCATGCGTAGTATAAAGAAAGATCAAATAAATTGACTGTATATAACAGGATTCAACCAATGGGATTCAAGCAATTGCACCCGCCTTCTTGTGGTCACATGACGTTGACGCATTTAAAGCGGCCTGTTTGTGTTTTGTACGAGATCATGTGTTCACGTCATGGGGGATCAGATTGTAAAAGAAGTACTTAGTTTGTGCTTGCAGAGGCTCGCTATAGAAGAGTCAACAAATTTTGAGCTAGGTAAGATATCCCAATTTCTTTATTATTTTGTGTATTTAGAATTTCTATGTCAAACAGGTAAAGTCTTTTTGGGGGCATCGATGGTTGCCATTGTCTTTGGATTTGGTTCATATTTTATTTGCAGTGACTGTTATTTACTAATTTAGCAAATGTGGCACCATAGCCTATTAAATATTCTAAAAAAGTTATTAATTTTAATTGAAGTGAATGTACTTCCATCCTCTGCCAATTGTTTTGCATTAAGGTACTTTTCTTGGATAAAAAATTCTTTGTTTTGTAGACTTGTTGAATACTGTAGATTCTCCCAAAGCAGATTGATGCTCTGGTGTTTTTACTGGGGTTTGTACTCTATACATATAGATTTGTACTCTTATTGTACTTACAGGTGTTGGTCAAATAATTAATTATCATGACCAGGTTGATTTTTTTATTTCAGTAATTCCATTCAACAAGTGAAACTTGTATAATGTATACATTCATTCCACACAGACAGATATATTTCAAGTATTTATTTCCTTTAATTTATTTCCTTTAATTTTGGTGGGTAGAACCCTGTTGCAATTGCACAGATTATTGTTGTTTCGCGGAATTACAAATTTGATCCTTTACCAACACAGAGGAAAGGTGTGTATTTGTGGCTGTATCTCCTACATACTTCATCTAATGTGCATGAAACAATTCTGGCATGATGTGCATGTCATTCTAAACAGATTGTTATGCTTTTTTGATGATCTATTCACTGTGCCATCTGCTGGCACTATGAATTGCACAGGAAATGAAGTTATAAGTAGCTGTATCTTCCACATACATCATCTAATGTGCATGAAAAAATATAGCATAATAAGACTGTCATTCTAAACCGATTAAGGTGGTTTTGTCATCATACACACACACACACAACACTACTATATTGCAGAGGAAATGTATGTATTTTTGGCTGTTGCACTGTTTTATTTGGTTGCTTTTTTTCTCGGTGCAGGATATTGGAAGCAAAGAAATTTATTGGTCTCACAATTCCCAACTTCTTGGCAGAAAACATGTTGTAATATCTTCTATTATAATGACTATGCAACTTTTAGGGCATGTAGACAGATCATGTATACATGTGTTGTAGGGGTGTAACGGTACGCTAAAATCGTATTCGGTTCGGTACAGTGTCTTGGAGAGCTCGGTTCGGTTCATTCAGTTCTGTACAAAACAATAAGAACTTACATAATCTTTATTTTGAAAAGCTGACAATACACAATAGAATTCTTGCATAAAATAAATAAAAGTGACACATTTGGGTGATATTTTAAATAAATTGCACTCTTTATAAAGAAAAACACATTTTATTAAATAAAAAAATGAAATACTGCAACTAGTTAGGACCTGAAAACTTTTAACACTAGCAACAGCTTCAGCTTATATATCAACAAAACTAACTATTCAAGTTTTAGGCTAAAAAGATTAACCTATCCACATTTTCTGAAGAGAGCACAGATCTGGTTGCAGTGACAATATCTCCAGCAGTAGAAAATGTTAGATGTGTTACCTGCCCGATCTCCGTGGAACAATGTCGGCATACAACTTTAAATTTATCCACTCGTCTATCCCGTTATGTATTTTAACAGGGAAGCCAAAGGCGATTTTCCGCACGGACGCTATTGAGTGTCGCACAGTACAGCTGCACGTCCCTCAATAGCGTCCGTGCGGAAACTCGCCTTAATATCGCGCTAATAATACATTTATATTATTTAATACAAATACCGAATACCGAAACGGTACGCAAGTGTCCCGAACCGAACAGGCCGTACCGAAACGGTTCAATACATATCGTGAACCGTTACACCCCTAATATATGGAGCTAGCATCCAGGCCGTTTACCATAGCAACCACCTGTCATATCTCTATCTCAGCTTATAAAAATCATAGATATTTGCATTCAATTTTTAAAGGCACTAGTACAAACTTGTGTGCAAACTTTTTTACATAAATGTATGTGTTTCTATGGGAGTTTGAACAGTGGTAATTCATTTTCTGCTTAATTTTGATTTATTTCTGCATTTTCAACATCTGGGATCCCGAAGACCCTGCTCGTCTTATGGGGCTGATTTTACGAAGAACTCACAAAAATGAGCTGGAATTCCCTTCACCAATATGCCTCATTTGTAAAAAATGACACCTGGAGTACAAAGTAATTTTTCATAACAAGTATTAGTCTTTCTGCTCAATATTGTATGCCTTTTTAATGTATTTAGTGGGAGAGTGGACCTGTAATGAGTAATATTACATGCAATCAGCTGGAAAGTGTTGCAAAATGAACACTTTAAATGTGATTGCTATGATTACCTGACTGGGGCAGACTTGGAATGCCTAAACATATTAATTTCTGGCTTAACTGCAGTTTCCCCCTAGTGATGAATTAAAGTGGTAATCACTTTAGCATAAAACCATCTGCATTAATAAAACCAAACATGCCATGTTTCAGTCATAAAGCATGACGGTTGCTGGTAGATACATCTTGACTCTTTCAGAAAGCAGTAATAAAAAAAAAGCATATGCATTAAATTCATGCTAAGCATGAACAGTTGACATCTGTAAGACTATGATAACACCCACAGTAAAGGATTTATCACATTAAATCCATCACAGCTAATGTTTTAACTGAGCTTTCAATAGAAACACTTAAAGCATATTGAACAATACAAAAACTGGCAGTGTGGGCTAGAGGAATTGTTATGGGAACTCTGTAAGACATCTTTATGAAGACTGATGACTAACTCACACTGTACACATTCTGAGAGTGGAAGCTCAGTCTATGCATTTTCAAGGAATTAGACTATTGTCAATCTTTGATCACATTTAAAACTTCTGTAGTCACACAATGTACTAAATCCAGGGGAGAAACTAAATATGGGAAGGTAATGTCTAACAACCAGTACAATATAAATGTGTACAATATAAATCAGAGAGGATTAAAGTATTAAAAAAAAGTAATATAACAAAGAATAAAAGTAATTGTAAGACAAAAACAAATAACGAAATAAATAAATAAAGGCTTTTACTTTGACGTAGATAAAGTAACACAACTCAAAGGAGACATATGCACACGTTGACATTGAAAAACTCAGGGAAAGAACAAGAAAAAAACAACAACATGTGAACGGATGAACTGGCTGCTCAGAGAGAGCTCTGCACCTCATGACAGCGGGAAAAATTCTACAAAAATGCTTCCTTCTACAACATGAGGGGAGCAGTGTGTTTCTGAGGTGTTCACTGCACTGAAGCAGAAGCATGGACACAAGAGCTGCTTTTCAAGGTGAGAAACAAGTCCTTCTTTTATTCATTGGTGAAGTGTTTATCTTCACACAGATTATGTCAGCTTGTAATTCATGCTTCTAACAAAGGCTAAAGAATGAGGGGCTTCAACTTTTGAGTCCTTCATTAGTGAATGAATAAATAAAATCTATATAAATATGCATATATTACAAAAATCTTTACAGATCACTTTTATTAATTGTTTAAAGGGAACATTCTGAAGGCTAGGGGATTAGATGACCATTGTTTAAAAGTGTGGTGGCATGCAATTCAGAGTTATCAGTTGTTCGAGGTGTATCACAAAGAAACCAATCTGAGCATTCGTAGAGTATTAACATGTTGTGTGCATTTGAAATTTAACTGGTTATGTAACAAAGAGTGTAAAAGACGTATGTATTGTGTCTCCGTCGCTATCATTGGGTCAGTTGAAGTCAAAATGAGTGGGATTTGGGAGCTGGGTGGTATCACTACCAAAAAATTTCCAATATTTTGTTATAATTTAGACGAGTCATATAAAGAATTGTTCATTTTTAATGATGTTGTGGGCAGAATCGTAATGCACACAATCATGTGTGGTGAAATTCCACATGGAAGTGTAATCGCAGCTTGAGCAGGTGTTTGCACATGCTCAGTGGTGAGCCTCGATAACAGGCTTCTCCTCAGTGTTCTACTTTCTCCAATCAGCAGTTTTTTTTTTATTAGTACGCCAGCTGTGATCAATCGAAATAGACTATGCTGAACTCTGTTCACTGCACAGATAACCACCAACATTCATATTTTTCTAATAATACATTTCAAGAGGAATTAAAATGTAAAGGTTGGAAAGAGTGTGCCATCCATTTACACAGGCAAGACGATTGAGGCAACTGTGATTTTCATCCACTTTTGATCAATAGTAATAAAGGGTACTTCAGGTGGGTTTGTCTCGGAAATACGCCTACAGCACTATGTATCTTTGGAACCATACAGACCTAGTTTTAGTGAGTTAAAGCAGCTGCGAGGGTTTTCCACCCCAGCATCCAGTGGAGGGCACTGTGGTTGTTCTCATTGCACTTCTTTGGTTGCACAATCTCTAAAGCAGACTCTGGCAGGATGATTTTCATTGCCCATGAATAAAACTCATTTCTTGGAAACCCTCATACTCGTTTCCCATATGCTGAAATTATACATCTGCCATGTGCATTTCTTTACTTTACTGGAAACACAAACTGTTTTATAAGGATAACACAGACTGACACAAAGCTTATTAATATATGATTCATATTTAACGATGGTATTAATTCACATGAAACAATATAAAGACAAATGAAAAGTTATTCAAATAAGAAAACAGACATTTTTTTAAACTGAACAAGAGACGCTTTAGACCCATGAAGGGTTGTTCTTTTAATCAATCAATTAAACTGAGATTTTGTTAACAAAGGCAAGAAACGGTTTATAATTAAGTAAAATATGTAAAATGACCATTTTGAATAATTTTATTTGATTTCTTTGAGCATTATATGTTCAAAGAAACATTATAGGTCCCACTGCTCCGGGTGTGTGTTCACGGTGTGTTTATTCACCGCTGTGTGTGTGCATATGGATGGGT
>SRMA01027063.1:65219-87046 GCA_007224835.1 Danionella cerebrum | reverse complement strand
CTATTTGCACCAGGTGCGGGATTTACACATGTGTTCATTTTCGACTCATCCAACACCCCTGAACCTGCACCCTTTCAAAACGTCTGCTTGTGGAGCGGCGACACTTTGCCAGATGCTAAAGCTAATTAGTAGCAAGTCTTCTGCTTGTTAATTGGCGCCCTTGACAATGCGGAGGCGAGTTGCCTTTAGAATGTAGCCCTGTTTTTACAAAAGGGAAGCATTTATGTTAATTCCCCCCTTGAGCCTTCGTTTTCTTTTTCTTTCACTTCCTCTGCAGACCCTCTTCCCCACATTCTGCCTCAAAGTCTTGACTAGAACACTGTCATCTTCACTTCTGAACCAGAAAGGTCTTAAGGGACATTTTTTCACTCTTTTAAGCGTTCTTTTGGACAGGGCTGGCTCTACTTTTTTGATAGTGTTTGAATTTGTGTTTTGTTGCTACATTAAACAAGTCTGAAATTGTAGTGCTCTCAAAATTAGCGTGTTAACTCATGCAATTAATTTGAAATGCAGTAGAAAAATGTACGCAGTGAACATGTTTCCCATATTTTGTATTTCCATGTGTTAAGCAGGCAAAGAAGTATAGATGAGACCAAGGAATGATTTTTTTTTTATAATGGGACTGTTATGTTATTGTCTTTAGTTTATTTCATAGTTTTCCATTTGTATTTACCTCCTCCTTGGTCATGTAATCAGAGTTCCATCACATGACCGCTCAATCTGTTTCCCCGCAACGCAAGCTTTCTGTCTAACTAAAGGGAGTTAGTGAACAAAGCCTGGCTATTCATTCATTTAGTTTAGTTTATTCCTACTGCTTTGAAGAAGTCTTATGTTATTCAGGTTTTCCCTCCGAGGGTCTTTTATGTTACCTTTTGTGTGCATATTACTTATTTTTCAATAAACTATAATAAATATGGCTTTGGAGAATATGCATGGTTTATTGAATCTATGTTGTTGACCTGAGAAAATTTTACAATTTACAAGTTTCTTTGTCTTGAATTTAAATTATTTATTTACATTTTATATTTACATGTCCAAAAGTGTTTAATTTAAAATTATTCACAAAAACTGTGCAAGTAATTAGTATTTTTTTTTAATCGCTTGATAGCACTAGAAATGATTAGGGAAATAAATCACATTCAATCATACGGATACAGACTTCATTGTAAAGATTCTAGTTGCATATTTACATTAAAATACTGACAGCTGGTGTATGGCACCATGGAAATATGTTATGTACAAAATGTACACATTTAACTGAACTTTTTTTTATCCAGATGACCACTGATTTATAAAGGAAAACCATGACATTTTACATTTTAAACTTTTGAATACCACTTTAATAAAACTAAAAAAAACAATTAGGTTTCTGTTGTATGCATATCCTGCAGCTCTCTTTGTCATTATTCTTTCCAGATTTTAGACCATTTCTCTTTAAGGAGACAATCAAATTTGTTGTAAAGAGTATTTTTCATTATTTATAATTCCAAGGATTTTTACGCAACACTTATGAAAAGTGTGTAACAATGCAGAAAAAAATATACATTTCCTAATTATTCTTACCTGCTCTTAATTTTGTGCAGGGTATTTTTATCTACTTGTAAACACTAATAAGATTGGACCCGTGTGGCAGACATTTATTGGGTGACAATGAATGTCAATTTTGTTTATTTGACAGGTTTCTTTTCTGCTTTCAGGTACACATCCAATAAAGTTTGGATCTTAGGATCTATAGGAATAAATATGTAACAGTCATAAAATTAGTGAAAAATTAGAGCATTATTTTCAAAATGAGTTGAGTAAAAAAAGAGTTTGTATGAAACTTTCAGCTTCAAACTAATATATCTCAATGAATCACTCACTTTTACTCCCAAGGTCATTTATATGTGATATATTTGAAGTTGTCCATGTATCTTTCTTAGTACTTTATTCCAAAGCTTTTTCTCTTCTTTCTTTCTTAGTCACCATGTCTCAAAACCATACAGCAATACTGGGCATATTATTTTTTTTTGTACTTTTTTGTACTTTTTTCATTCAGTTTTTTTTTTCTGTATCTTGAGTTGATATGATTACTCCAAGATATTTAAAGTTAACTTATTCCAACATGTGTCCCTCAATCTGTACAACTCATCTTCTTTGATTCTGGTTCTGTGTAAAATGTGTGTATGTGCATGTTTTTTGTGTCATTTGTCTTCAGACCATTTGTTTTTATGTTTGTAAAATAACTAAAATACAACAACAAATAACTTTTTATACTTTTGCCAAATCCTAAATTTGCACATCATAAACTTATTGGACCACAGCTTACTTAAAAAGTGGGCTACAGTCATCTTTTGCACATTAGAAGGAACCAAAATTCAGTTAATCTAGTACTGCACATAATGTTGCATTTCCATCCACAATTTTGGCCAAAATGCTCATAAATTTTGAAAATGTGGCAAACGTTTAATCAGATAAAAGACAAATTGGATGTAAATGCATTCACTGAGAAAATCCCAATGCAATAACAAGGGCAATTCCTTTCTGTGTCACAATGGAGCGGAATTATTGAACTAACCAACAGACGGATGTGATTGCACAACATCTGAAATGTTGTTTTAGTCGTTTTAAAATTCTGTCATCAAATCACTGTCTAGAACAGTCCTGATTGGCTGCATTTCCAAAAAGCAGTCTCCCAACTAAAAAAAGCAAGGTTACATGACTGCGTATATTGTGTTTAATTTTGCAACTTTAATTTTTCTTTTGATATTTTCCACCAGTTTATTAGGAAGTGACAGTTTTGTTCTCTGGGACTCGTGGAAGGAAACTGTGCTTTCTCCGCGGATAAATCTCCTCTTTGGCGAGTAGCAGATCACCAGTATCAAGTGGTTCTTAAATTGTGACTTACAAAACTTTCTGGAAATAGATACAACTTTGCAGGTTTTTTACTGTCTCATCTTCCCCATTTGAGAATTAACGACAATCGATTTTCATCTAATACTTGCTACATGGTGTGATTAAAAAAAATGAAATGACTGTTTCATTAAAATAGTCTATTTTCAACAATTCTTGGTTATGAATTTTAATTGATAGGAAGTAGAAGTTTATTCTATGTTGCCAGCAACTCAGATAAACATATCAGAGTGCAGTAAGCCGGTATTAGCCACACCACACAGATGAAGCATTTGAGATTTGAACAAATGTATAGCGCAGTTGCTCTATATTGACATTTAACGCTGACTCAAATGCATTTATATCAAAGCAAACAGATCAGTCTGCATTCAGTGTGCTTAGACACAGATGAGTGTCCAAAAGCTGCTCGTCAGTTAGCCTTTTTATCACATGCTAACAACCAAGACTCTTTAGAGAAATAAATTAGCACGTTGTTAGACAAAGCTTTGTCACTGCCAACTTAATTAGAGCTAATGCATCAGCAAGCCTGCCTGGAGGAGTTGATTTGGTTAGGGGGCTTTAAAATAGTCCAGCCTGACAGCATTAATGTGATTTCACCTTAAAGATGAATTGTGAGCTCCTCAGTGCAAGTCTCTGTGAATGACAGCCCATAAATACTCAATAGTTCTTTGCCAGATAAATAGTTTTAAGGGCCTCGAGTAAAGCATTGGCTCTCATTAAAATAAGAGTTTTCAGCTGTCTACAAGTTTCGATCCCATTCATTCCGTTTGTCAATATTTTTAATAGACTCAGCTGAAAGTGCTTTGGTTTTATACCTGCCTAAAACAGCAGCCAGAAACGGCAGGTGCACGAAAATGCCCTTTCATGCATGGCCATCAAGCCGAGTTGTGTTTGTGCAGCTCTCGACAGGCAGCTTGTCCTGTAGATATCAGCAGAGCCTCCAGAAGCGAGGTACAACTGTTGGCTTCAGCTCAGTGCACCAATCCACAGGTCCTCTCAGAAACAAACGCATGAGAGAAGATGGGCGAGAGATTTGAGCGAGGGCCTCCCCTGTGTCGAGTCCTGCCCTATGAATGTGTGAAACTTGTCACTTTTGAACAAGCAAAGCGACTCTTTGCAGCTCCTGTGGTCACGCGATTGGCTCCCACTGCTTCTGGAAATTGCTCCTCAGACACAGAACAAAGTCTGTAGCAGAAAGAAAAATGCTTCTTTTAACACAAGCTTTCTCCTCTGTATTGGGATGGAAAAACATACTGCTATACCAAACATATACACTGCTGGAGGCATGGCTAGCTGTGAACAAGTATTGGATCGTGTTCAGTAGAGTTCATTAGATTTCAAGCATGAGTTGGATACTTCTTCAGGATGCCGCTTATTTGAAATAAAGGTTGGTGAACAATTATTTAGAGCCACGCAAAGTCCACAATATTAATGTGCTATTTTGATTCTTAGCTAAGGAAACATTTTTCATGTTGTTTTCCACTGGAACCTCTTTACTGTGTGTTAGAAAGTATGACCAAGCATCAGAAGCAGTAGCATTCTCTATAATCGCATTTCTCAACTGGGGTGTTTTGGGTTCCCCCCCAAAATGACCACCATAGTCTTTATTAAAAAGGCTTAAACAACAAAGATCATCAAAAAACGTTTTGGGACATAAGCAGGCAAAGAGGAATGGAGATTTCCCTACAATGAACAATATAAACTGACAAGGACTTGAGTTTTTTTAACAACACAGTCTTCAATGTTCTTTTTTTAAAAACGGGTTCTTCTCCATCAACTTTTAACTGAGAGAAAACATGGCAGATGATGAAAAAGTCACATACATCCTACTTGGCCGTTCAGACACTTTGGCAAAATGGGATGCATGACCAAATCAGATGCAGGTCACATTTGGGCAAAAATCTAAATCTAAAAAACAGTATTGGGCTGCTGTTTGAATGTAGCCTCTGCCCATGTCTTTCGGCAGACCAATGAGGGAGAATGAGACGAGAAAGAGACGGTACAGACACCAGAGGAATCTAGTTCTTTTCATTTACTTCAGAGAGTCGTCTCTAAGAGCGATTTGTTTACGACTTTCACAAGCAACAGAGCAACAGAACCTCCGAAGTTTCATCAGTGCACAAAGACTTATGGACAAGTATATAACTATGTGTAACTATATGAACTATGTTCATTAAAATATCTGTGTCTCCTTTGTAAACCATAAACTTTTTAAAAGAGAAAACTTTTGGAATTTCTTTCCTTGCTTATGGGAGTTTAGGCCTTGTGGATAATGAGCTTGACTGGTGATCAGAAGATCGCTGGTTTGAACCCCATTTCAACTGGAGTTGAAGGTGTGGGGAGTGTTGAAACCTCACCCTGGCCTTGAGCAGGTCACCAGTTTCACCCACTACTTCAATGGGTGAAATGCAGAGCACAAATTGCTTGTATGTGTCACTCCATATTTGGTCCTAGTTTCACTTCACTTTCACTTCTGGGTTGTTAAAATTGCAAAATATGAATAAAAGTAGGTGATAAAGTAGTATTGTCGAGCCACTAAATGAACCCACCTCACTGTTAAAATAAATGCTTTTAAGTTATTGTCAAAATTTCAAGGAGCTACTAAGGGGTGTTTGTGGGTGTCAGAACCACTACTATGAAACATTTATTTTCACTGATACAGATACTGTGAAGGTTAGAAAGTGTCTTCCTTTTAATTCATTACATTTGTATTCAGCTTGATACATCAATGCAAGGAATGACTGGAAAACAATTCAAGACATTCACATCACCTTTCTTTCAAACATCGAAAGTATCTCTGGCTCGCTGTTACATCAATCAGCATAACAACATGATATAAGCCCCACAAGTTCATGCTGACTCATCTGCAGCATAAGAGCAGTGTTTGCGACTGTCTCCATCAGTGCAGTCTGCTGTCCTCTCTAGACAAATACATGGAGGGAAAAGCAGTTATTAATGAGGTAAATGGAGTTGACTGGTGACAGAAGCCATTTGAAGTCTTCTGCTTCTGTGGACACTGGCCCAGGTTGGTTTGGTGATTAATGGCTCAAGACTGACACACAGGAACATGTGCTAATGGATAGATTGCACCCCAGCCAAACTGAGCTAACATAGCTTCCAGGCCTCAGATAATGTAATTTAACATCCAGATAATTCTTCTCTGGCCAATTCATCACGGTCCTACACAGGCTGAGGGCCAGAAAGGTTGAGGATGGCAAGAGATTATGAGACAGATGGTAAGTTGGCTACTATAGAAAGTATAAAAAAGTGTTGTCAGCCAGTAATATCACATTCCTTGTCTTTACTATCCATATTCCCTCACACGATGCTCTACTGACTGAGCAACAGTTGTAGACTGATTAGGTCTGATTGTAGAGAAGGAAGTCCAGTGAGAAGAGAATTTCAGTAATCTAGTCTAGATATGACCAGTGCTTGGAGCACATAGCAGTGTTGTATAAAGTGTGGTACTTTTCTTACTAATTGCTGCAGCGATACACAGATACATAATAATTCATTTTCCAACCCCCATACTCCCTTTTGGGGTCACAGGGGTCTGCAAGTGTCTATCTCCAGCGCGAGAGGTGGGGCAGCACCAACACTGCACAGTTGCCACAGCCAAGTCAATTCCTCTTCCAACAGGATGGATGACAGCACCATGGAAGTTGTGTAGGTTGACAAAAGCATGGGGACCAAGAACCATTGTGGAGCTGCTGAGTCTCGGACATCTCTGCTTACACTAAAGTATCTGATCAACCTGTGTGAACCGCATACCGATTTCAGTATATGGACTACTGGTGAGTAGTCCATATATCGATATGTGGTATACATAGTAAGTATATATAGTTATTTCAATGAGCCAACTGAACTTTTTGTTTATGGCATGAACATACACGTCAGAGTAAAAAAAAAAAAAACAATGAACAGCTCCCATGTATAAACATCTTATTGGTGAGTGCTTAACTTTTTGAAAAGCTTTTTTTCTAATGTTTCACTCCAAGCATGGCAAGTGGAGAAATCAGTACAGACATCGTTAAAATTGGTGGTTTAGTAACATGTGGGCATTGCTCTTGAATTTGACACAGAAGAAAAGAAAATGAAAGCGTTGTTTAAACCAAATGGAATTACGTGAAATGAAACACACCAACTATGTGTGCGCACATCTGTCATCGCCAAGCACTATTTAGAGACAGAATGTAACACATAAAAAAGCAACAGAGTACATTGGTCTTTGTTCTATAAATGTCTTATGTGTAATTCCTGAAGTTTTCTTAAAAAAAAAAATCCTATAACAAAAGGTTATCTGAGCGTGTGACACTTTGCAGCATTGGCATAAAAGCCCTATATATAAACATTAGACTTGACCCCTAATATATGAAAATGTTCATGATTAAAGTACACCACAATGATTTGGCAATTGTACAACATGCTATACTGAAATTTGTCTGGGTGCTTTCCTGACAAAAAATGTCCATTAATGTCTATTTCAAATAAAATCGGATCTTTATTATTGGCTATAGCATTGTTTCCCAAGAGTGGTTCAGAATACCATTAATGTGTCTGTAAAGTCAACTCTTTATTTACAATACTATTTTGCTATTGCTATAACTTTTAAAATAAATAAACTTTTGGGGGCCGTTAAAAACAGCAAACTGAAAGTCTCATAAAACAGTGCTTTTGTATTTGTATTTATATGCAAAACTATTTCCAAATTCGATAGACAACTAAATTTCTGTGCTTTGTAGTTTAGCAGGGCATTAGCATTGACATGACTGTGTTTACGATCCCCAAAGAAAGGTGTGGATTCTTTCCTTGCGAAGATAAAAGCCTCAGTCAAATGATAAAACAAAATGTAAATGTAAACTAATTGTGTGCTGGATGCTATGCTGTTGGGAAATTGTCACAGATTTAAAAAAAAAAAAAATCCTCACATCATTGACATTTATGGTAATCTGTGATGTAATTTCATAACATCTTTACAACAAATCATCAAGAAAGGACATATGGCCTAGTGTAAAAATAGTACATGCACATTTAGTAATTATTTGGTTGTTAGCTGATTAATGTAAAAGTAGTTGCATATTCTCATTACTCATGTAATATTATGTATGGCTAATGAGCATTATAAGTAACTTTCATATTTTGTGTGGTGGGACATTACAAAATTACAAGATTTTTAAATGATTGAAGATGTTTAGCCATGTGTCAACGCTTCATGTAGTTCAGTCCATTTGTAATTATTTTACATCAATGAACATATTTGCTGTTTCATGAGATATCTCTGCTTAAAACATTTTTGTAGTATTCTCTACCCATCTAAAAGTTTGATGCTTGTGGAGAGATCAGTGGTCTAAAAGTTGAGTGTTTTTGTCCTAATGGAAATGTAATCATCAAAGGGTTGAAGCATGTCCTTCAGTGAGAACTGCCATACTTTATTCCACTGGATTGCTTTGATGATGATAAAGTGCTCAATATTAGTTATCAGTCCCTCTTTGAAGTCTATTTGAAATGGTTCATATTGTGGTACCAGTCGTGTACGCTGAACTGTACATTGAGTTTTATCATTAAAAAACATGCTAGAATAAAATTTAAGAAAAAAAAATCAATAGGGCCAATAGCTCTAATAATGTCAATAGGGCTTTTATGTACAATAAGAAAAGACCTTGATTTTTATTTATTTATTGATAAATAAAATACTGCTAGTCATCACAACAATGATGGTTCTGAGCTGACCTTAATATTAATTCATTTGCATATTTAAGAGCCTTGTGAGCTTAAAAACACAAGCTGGAGATGCAGTTAAAACTGGTGGAAAAGGTGCGGGGGTTGATCTTTTAATCTAAGAAAAGTATGTGTTTTAAAATACCAACATTCCACAGGTTGCACTGTTGCAATTTTGGCTGGAGAGTGACCTCACTCGACATATACCTCATAAATGCCCCAATTGAACTTTTAAACTTAAAAAATGATCAAAAATCGCAAAATATGACTGCTGTGTTCAATCATCTGAATGAATGGTGGATATTTGACCTTTATATCTAAGGGTGTAGAGATATGCATATACATTGAACCTTGCATTCGGTTCGGTACCCGTGCAAAATGAACGATTCAGCCTAAAATGTTTATATTAAAAAATACAAATAAAGTGTTTAAACAAGGTTTTTCAAATGAGGGAGGAGGAGAGAGAGAGAGTGAAAGAGAGAGCACAAGAGAGAATGTGTGCATGTTCACTGTGAGCAGCATTTTAATGTATTTTTTCTTGATGCGTGACTCCAGTATAATTTTTTTATGTGCTTTATGTGCTGGGGCAGATTTGTGTTCCTCGTAAAGTTATAATGTTGCCGATAGAACTGCAGTGGGGAAAAAGGGTGACAATACTGGCGCTATAGTGGTGCTAAAAGCTCAAAATGAGTGAAACGTGGCAAGTTTGATAAATAATAAAAAAAAATAAAATAAAAGGTTTTTTTTAGGTTCTAGGGAGGTTTTGCTTGATGTAGTAACTCCTGAAGATACCACCACCATTGTTTGATGTAAAAGGAAAAGACAAAGTCCATACTTTTAAGTTGTTAGATTTTTATAAATAAAAATATAAGGATTTTACTTATTTATTTTGCTGTATTGAAAACTGCACTCAATACACTACCTCCTCTGCCTGACTCAGGCCATGTCCAGCCCACATACTTTATGCAATTGCCAGATGAATGGCAGAGATGTGACAGATACAGCTATATTTTTAACTTTATATTAATTTGCACATGTATGGTTTGTTTATAAATCACAAAAAGACCAGTGAGAATTGTAAATATATGTATTGAGAGAAAAGTCACCAGAAAATATAATCACCAACAGAGTCCTGCATGAAAAACAGCATTTAACCTGGAGCTCTTCTGTGCACAAGACAAAAAGGAAAGGTGAAGACTGCTTTGATTCTATATCATTTATCTACAGGTTTCACAGAACGTAACTCACCCCAGCATGAGCCTTTCAAAATCTACGAAGCAGAGATGGTTATGAATCGAAGGTGAAAGAATCCTTTAAAACCTTTCCTGACTGACTTGAGCGAGTGAGTGAAAGAGTGAAAACATGACAGAGATGCCTAGATGTGAAATTGACACATTGTTTGAAATGTGAGGGTCTGTTGGGGTACAGAGAGAGCTTTTGCGTGGTTCAGTTTGAGTGAAGGGAGAGAAAGAACAATCAGTCTGATCTGTGTTCATGAATTTGTGTTTGTGCCTTGAAAGAGATAGGATCCATACAAGGTTTAGTACATAGGCTGTTATGTAAGGCAAGTCACCTCTGACCTTCGGTTCATTTGCACTCACGGTTTCAGGTTTAAATCACTTTTGAAAACATGAGAAAAGAGAGAAACGAAAAGAGATATTTTTAAATAAGTCAAGATGCATCTATCATTGATTACCCCAACCTTCTGTGATCCTTTCAGTCTGCTGGGGGTGTCACAAAACAGAGTTCCTTATATAAAATACTTGCCATAAATAGGGGTTCCTCTTGATTTTCTTCTCTTATCATATTTCCTGTATATTACGCGTTTATTTAGTTATCTGTGAACATATGAAATTAGTTTAGACCATGCAGACATCGAAGGCCTACTTGTCTATCCAGGAGCGGCCAGTTTGGGGAGGCGTGCATTTTTTTGTTATATTTTGCTACTGTTATATTTTTTGGGCCTTTTTGCCTATGTGGAATAGATAAGATATACATGAAAGAAGAAGATGACGGAAGAGAAGAAATCAAGGAACACATAGAAAAAAAATAATGAAGGACGAGCGGTTTATACTTTTGGTGGCTGATCACAGGGAGCTGTTTGACTAAAATATGGAGAAAAGAGAGGATTTGTGGAGCGCTATTCCATCCTTTTTTCCTGTGTGAAGATGCTATGAAAATGTGGAAGGACCGCCCCAGAGCGGCTCTACCCATGTCCCTTGGCTTTATCTTCGTGCTGAAACTTGTCAGAAAGTTCACACTTAAAAAAAAAGGATGAGCTTTTAATACCACAATAGCACTGATAGTGTTTTCATTTTGCCCACTGCAATTCTATCCATATAATCATCACTTTATGGGTAATTGAGGTCTGTCCCTGCATAACACGATACTCTACTAGAGTTGCATGGATGACGGTCGAGACAAAATAAACCTGATATAATGACAGACTCTTGCAATGTGAGGCTAAATACTCAGCTATTAATAACAGAATGCCACTCACTCCTCGATCGCTAAGGAAAAATAGATTAAAATTCTGCTCACAGTGAACTCTCTTACTCTTGTTTGCTCTTTCTCTTAAATGATTGCGTGTGCTTGACACCACTGAGGTAGAGTGAGAGGCAAGATTGTTCTGACTGCATGTATGTGTTCGACGCAACCTCCACTACATCATGGAGCAAACTTTGTTATGTTCATTATTATTTTAGTGCATTTCTTGCAAAGAACTATGTATGTTTTTCATACATTGGATGAGATTCAAAAAGCACCAAAGTCGAGCCAAGTTGATAATTCTCTCTGATTGGAAAAAAAAAACATGACACAACATCCTGTTGATTGCTGATTGGTGAGTTGTTGTGCTCACTGATTGGCCAGAGAGGATGATTACACATCATAACACAACCATGCATGCGAGATAACATTTGAGTGCCATGGTAATCAGACTTCTGATTGACACTTTGACTGTCTCCATTTCTATTGCATTTGCTACTTTGTCACCAAGCGCAACCAGAATGATGTAGCAGAGGGATGCGTCTTCAAGGACGTCCAAAAAAAGTCCACAGAGAATCAATACTGGAAGTAGGTGAAACACAAAGCTCAACCGTAAGTTTTACTTTGAGTGCTTTTTCTTCATATAATAATATTTTCTTTGCTATCTATCTCAGTTGTGGAACCTTGTTAAAACTGGTTCTGAAAATTGATTGGTACTAAAGACTGAAAGCATCGGAAAAAAAAAAAACCTACAAAAGCGCTTTTTTTTTAAAGAACACCATTTACTCCATAAGATCAACAGATGGAGATCAGCTAGCATCTCAACTCCCTGAAACTAAAAAAGGGTGAAATGCAAGCATATGACCAAATGATTCTAGCGCTCTGGCTGAAGAAGTGTGAGGATGAGAGTTTTCATGCCTTATGTGTTTACAGCTGACAAAAAAGCTGTTCCTATGGGATCTGGGCGTATTTTTGGACTCCACTGTTTCCATAGCAACTTGTCTGCTTATTACCCATCGGAATAGAAAAGCATAGGTCTTGAATGTGTGGCCACTTGAAACCATAATTATCAAGCGAGTACAGGGAGAGCTTGAGAGAGGACTGATGTTGCATTTGAAATCGTTTGTTGTTTCTTTCAGAGCATTTAGCTGATGTGAAAAAAGTGCTTTATAGCAGACCATTTGGTTTACTAATGAGCGTATAAATATTTTTTTGTATTCAACACTATGCTTGTGCTCATAACTGTTTAGCAGGTAAATGAGCAGTTAAAGACTGTCTGGATGAAATCAAAGGTAAGCATGTGCAAAAATAATCAATCCCTGCAAATATGCAAGTGTTTTGACTTTCAATTGACGACATGCAACGCATCCTTTGTTTTGTGACAAAAGCTAAATTATCTCAAATGTGTTTTGCTTTGCAGGAAAATGGTGCTTTAATGGTGATGGCTACTTATCCCTAACCCTCAGTTCTTCACCACCGCTTGCAAATTTAAGTTGGAAGGGTGTCCCATTTTTTTTAACTAAGGGAAGGGTAAAAGACAAAGCATACTTCAGAACAAAAGACTAAGAAAATGCAATGCAACCACAAGAAAAATCATCATATTCAGGCCCCAAGTCTGCATTTAGGTTAGAACACGTGATAAGAAGCATAAACTACATACGCACACACACAAACATGCACACGCACATATATAAAACACTAGAAAAGGCAACACATTAAGCACTTTAAGTGCATGAATAGGCTTTTCTATATTTCTTTATAACTACCTGAGAAACCAAACCAAAGCTCAAAATGTGTTACTCCCTCCAAAAATACACGCAACATTCCTTTTTCAATTAAAATTGATACACGTCTCATTCATATTGTTTAAAATGATTGAAATATTAGTGGAAAAGACACTCAAAGTCTGTAAACTTTGAAAGATGGTCTTTGTCTCTGATGCATGAAATATGAGTCATACCCCATGATTCCCTATATGTGTTACCAAGTGCTTTGCACTGTTCTGGCCTTCTTTAAATGCCTTAACTTTAAGCAATGTATTGAATCTGCAAAGAGGAGATAGCTTTGACTGTCAATGACAACAAGTACCAGCCATATTGTACACCATGACTCTTACCATTCATCCGAGTTCTTTATCTGACACGGTCTGTCTTGTCTCACTGCTGTCCTTGAGGTGAGGACCCCAGGATGTGTCTGCAAGAGGAGGAAAAAAGATAAAAGAAGTGAACAATGTGAGTGCCATTTCTATAAAAGAACTGAGCAAGCCTCGCGAGTCCCAGGCATTTAAGACGTGTGCCAGGCAGGCATTGTTCCCTCACTACCAACTACAGTTGGTCGCCTAGACGACACATGGCCCGTTCTTTGAAACCACAGCCATGTGGCAGAAATGGGAATGGGTGCTTTGAAAAGGAAATGACAAAATTTGTGTTATGTGTCAGACGTGGAGATGAAGAATAAAGAATACAACGAGTTCGAGAAGGGGAGATATTGAAGGGCAAAATATTGCCATTGGAGGTTTTTCCATGCATTCAGAAAGTCTTTAAACACTGAAACAGTAGTTTCTGCATTCTTGCAAATCTCATAACATTTAATACAGCCATTTACGTACTTTGACAGTGAAAAATAACTTTGTAATGGTCATATATAATAAAAAAAATCCTCATTCTATAAATTGTTATACTTTTTATAAAACCTATATTCCTACAGTTTGTTTCTTTAAAAGACAACACTGTGGCAAAAAAAAAAAAACATTCATAAAAATATAAACATTCTTAACGAAATGTGCACTGGCGGTGGTTGAAAGAGAACTGAGCAACCATATTCAAGTAAAACTAATAATACTTGTCAAAAAGCAGAGTAAAGGGAGTACAATTATCTGTTTTAAATTAGACTTAAAGCAGAAAAAAAATCTGTACTTGTATGTATTTACTCTTGTATTTATAACATGAGAACACACATTTATACAGTGCCCAGCCCTTTTGGAATGCAATGTCATAATACAATATTTAAATATATTTATATTAAATAATTGAGTCACAATATTGCCAATATTGCCACTGCTAGTAGTACAGTGGTACCCCGAGATATGAAATTAATCCATTCCAGGATGGCTTTCTTTCTCGAGCATTTCGTATCTTGAAGCTTTGTAACATGTAAAACGCCTAATCCACGCAACGGCTCTCAGAAACAACAGCATAAGTTGATAAAAAATGGAAAACCAGAGAAAAATCAAGTAAAGTTTATTCAATACATAAATCTACACATTGTTAATGTAATAAATGATAATAAAAATCACACGCAAAATACATAATACGTACACAAATGTTAAATCTTACCTTGCAAGTGAAGCGATGTGTCGTAGGAGGTGGAACAGGTGGCAGAAAACATTACAGCACTATGTATGAAAGTTAACTTCATCGAGTTATTTTATGAATTACGAACACCAACATGGTTTCAAACCCAAGCGTAAACAGTGCTGAGCATGAGAAGAGGTGGAGAGACGCTTCTGAGAACGCGTCACAGGGTTTTTCTGACTTGCGCTACAGAACAGCACTTTCCACGTTATAAACATTATTTCTTTTTCGACACCTTGACTCTAACATTTGTTGTAGCACATTATTGGTAAACTATACATAATGTTTCGCTTGATTTAAAACTGATTTAAAGTATTTTAAAGCGTATCAGCCCCTTTAGCATTGTTTCTAATGGGAGAACGGAGCGTCAGGACCCGAAAGCGCAGCTCTTAACACGTGGAAAATAGAGCAGAACTGTTGATATTTTTCATATCTTGGAACTTTTTTTATATCTCGAAGCAAAATATTTCCTGTGGGACCTTTCGTAACTTGAAACATTCGTATCTCGGGGTACCACTGTACTTCCACAAATATCAAACAATGTCAAAGCTTTTTTTACTCTGATTGCTTAAGTCTCTGTTTAGATGTGTCTGTGTAAAGGGACAGTTGTGTTCAAAAGTTTATACACCTTGGCAAATTGTTTTATTTATTGGCTATTGTTCAGAAAGTATGAACGATAACACAAAAGCATTTGTCCATTCATAGGTGTTGGTTTGGTGAAGCCATTTATTGTCAAACAACTGTGTTTCATCTTTTTAAATCTTGATGACAATAGAAACGTTCCATGATCAAATTTGGGTTTACACACCCCAACTCTTAATTTTTTGTATCCCCCCCTTTTTATCATCTGTCTATTTACTTTGAGTCAGATTTTTTGCTCTGTTTCAACATGGGGTTTGGTGTGAGGTTTCCAGTCATTTTCTCCCTCCTGCTTTTGGAGGGGTTTTTGTTTTTACTTTGGTTTTTGCGTTTTTTTGTTTTTTGCTTATGACTAAGTTCAACTCTGAGCAGATCATCTGTCAGGCATATTGACTTTCTTACTAATAAAGAATTTGATTTCACATCTTCTCCCACGTAACAGCATAAAACTGGAAAGTGCTGCCCTGAAACGATATAAAATGAATGAGAGGAAGGTAAAGACAGCAAAAAGTCAAAGGCATAAAATTCTTTCAATGCTGGATTTGCACTGTATGTTGAAGGTAACATGTAAAGTAAGACCTTGACAAAATCAATGGAATCCGAGAATGGTAAGAAGCTATAAGCTTTCAAAATCATTGACTGTGGGGCTCAATGCAAGGGTCAGAGGTTTCATAAAACCAAGATATACATCTATAAGTACCAATAGCTCATTCATACAGTAAATAACTTAGCAGGATCACTGGTGAAAACCTAAATGGTAGGTATATGGAAGGAAATGCGTCATACAATCCTAAAAGGCATCTGAAGTGACAAAATAGTGGCATAAATCAAATGTATAAGATTTATTCTCTTCTAAACCCACAGCTTTATCAAGTTTTTCTTATTTCACTTTCACAAAAAGTATAACAATGGAATACAGCTATCGTGAAAAAGTCTACAAGCTGGCTCTCTTTTCCCATATACTATTCCCCTCCATTCGCAGTCTCTTTCCCTTGAATGGAAGGGTGAGAGGTTTCATAACACCAAGATATACATCTATAAGTATCAAAAGGTCATTCATACAGTAAATAACGTAACAGGATCACAGGTGAAAACCTAAATCCTAGGTATAAGGAAGGAAATGTGCCATAAAATAATCAAAATACAGAAAGAGGTTGATGATTTTCAAAAGTCTGCCGTTTTCAGGTTGTGGTGTCGATTGTTGATGTGATAAAGTGTAAAAAAGAACATTTGCGTTCAAATATGTGTCAACTGATCCATTCAAGATACAGTGGATCCATTTTGTTTATTGGTTAAGTATTTATTTATGGGAATATTAACATTTAAAGAGGCTTTTGGAATTTTTTTATTTTTTCTACTCATGGTTAGTGGTTGTGTGATGCCATTTATTGTCAAACATCTGTGTTTACTCTGTTTTAATCATCAAGACCACAGTAACTCTGATCAAAAGGTTTCATACTATGGTGATTTTGGGCACAAAAACTGGCACAATGTAAACCATCCCTAAGTTGAAACACAGAGGTGGGTCACTGATGTTTTGGCGATGTGTGAGCTCCAAAGGCACAGGAAATTTGGTCAAAAATTGATGGAAAGATGCAGCATGTTATCAGAGAAAACTGAAAAAAGTGCACTCATCATCCTAGAAGCTGCCCATGAGATATTACTAGACATTCCAAAACGATAGAAGTGGATATCTCAGTCTCCTGATCTCAAAATCATTTAAACACTCTGAAGAGAACAGTTCAATCAAGACAGGGCAAGAATTGCAAGAGTTAGAGGGCTTTTTTGCCACAAAGAATGGACTGCTTTACCAACAGAGAAGATAAAGAACTTCATTAACAACTACCTCAAGAGACTTCAGATTGTCATTGATGTTAAAGTTGGGGTGTGTAATCTTTTGGTAAGATTCATTTAGAAAGTTTCTGTTGCCTCTTTGAGTGCACAAACACAGTTGTTTGACAATAAATGGCTTCACCCAACCGTTTTCATTTTGTCATATATAGATTCCTCAAATGTGTCAATTCTAAAAGACATCTGAATTGCCCTGAAGTGACAAAATAATGGCATAAATCAAAATTATAAGATTTATACTCTTCTGAACTGAATCCCAGCAGCTTTATCAAGTTTTTCTTATTTCACTTTCAGAAAAAGTATAACAATGGAATACGGCTATCGTGAAAAAGTCTACCTGCTGGCTCTCTTTTCCCATATACTATTGCCCTCCATTCTCAGCCTCTTTCCCTTGAAGCATGAAACGTCTCACTTCAAAGTGCCTCATTTGCGGTTGCCTCTTCCCCAGGTGCCAATCCCTATACCCTTATCTGGTGCAATCGACTAAGCCCCTCTCCATAAAATTTGATGCGACCAGGTGAGATGGGACAGAGATATTAGAATGGCCATATCACAGGGTTTTGGGGTCTATTGATCTTTAAGCATGAGCCTGAGCGAAAGACAGATGCAAGACTTTCAGCCTTACTTCAGCAGACATCAAATACATTCTTAGGCATGAGGTTCACTCAAGACTGAGATCTCCACTCATAGGCATGAATTGAGAAAGTTGAACATTTTGATTGATGCCTGCTGTAATTATTTTCTCTGTGTTTCATCTTGCCAATCACTGTATTTTACCCACCTGCTAATACTAGTATATATCATATTTTATTTTTATTGATCCCTGACCATTTACGCCTGATCTTTTTCAAGTTACCTTATTCGAATGTGTTATTCTTGCTGTGCAAGTATAAATAAATAAATAAAGTAAGGTTCCTGAAAATAGGGGATCTCTGATGTCATTTAGTCTAAGGCTGATACAATAACTTTAAGAAAGGATAGCATTAGGAAAGGATTCTAAAGACAAAAAGATGTGATTTGAATATATAATTGTATACATTTTTGATGAATGGGTAGATTAATGGATGGAAAGATAGTTTGGGTATTTGTTTGGGGTCATTGTCCTGCTGCAGAATAAAGTTGGGACCAATCAAAAACCTCCTTGATGGTACAGTATGATGGGTAAATAGCGGTCTGTATTTCTCAGCATTTGCAGCCCCAAATATTCAAGGAACTTCCACCATGTTTCACTGTTGCCTGCAGACACTTAGTACTGTACCGCTCTGCAACCATTCGATGAATAAACTGCTTTCTGCTAAACTCCAGTTTGTTGTTTCTGTTGCAGGACATGACTGGGATTCAATCCACCTGTGACATTGACCATCATTAGCACCTGGTTGGTTTATTTGGTTGAACCACACTTGAATTGTTTATGCGTAGGAATTGATGCTGGTTGAAGAAAACATATAGTAACACCAAATATTGATTTTATTTAGATGATTTAAATGTGTAAAAAATGTGATTTATTTTTCTAAAAGCATGATTTCTTTACAATTTGATTATTATTATTTATATTAATTTGATCACATACCTTCTTATATCATGAGTTTAACCAAAATGTTGATTGGTGATAAATAAACGATATTACTTCACATTTCCTGAAATTAGTTTTTGTCATTTGCAGCAAAGAAAAATTAAATAACAATCATTTTTTAAATTTCTGAAATTATTCTTTATTTCTAGCATTTTTCACACCTGCCTAAAGTGCACCATACTGTAAAAACGAATAGCTTAGTATTTCCAAGTAGGTTGCCCAGCATTGCACGCTGCACAATGTTGTCAAACAAAATACCTCATAAATGTGTGATTTTTTATGATTCTTAACCCCTGCCAGCAACTTTATACTGCTCAGAAAGCAAGGAGCTTGGATCTCTAGACTTTGTTTACAAAAAAAGTTTAATTCAAATTTGAAGCAGTAAAAGCAAACCCGAAGAACAAAACATGGAGTTATGTAGAGTCACTGAACTTTACACTGCCGTTGATGCTTTATATGAAAGACTTAATAGTTTCACCTTTTAACTTTGATGCCATGAGAATTTCTGTACCTTAGCAGAGCAAACAGACATAACCAGGCATATCAAGAGATGAAGGGTTTTAGTTTATACAGGAAGGCATCACCTCAGGCAGATGAGGGGGCTTTTCTGTAAGGGGCATGTTTGATAATGGAGGAACTGCAGATAAGATACAACAAACCCAATTGTCTCTAATCCCATCCGTCAGGCTTTGTGAGAGCATACAGCTCCTCTGACACAAATCTGTACTTAGCAGAATCACAAAAGCTATGGATTTGCTTTCAACCCAAGTACAGTGAATTTAGCAGAATAATAAATGTCTGTGTCCAGGATAAGGGTGAAATTGGAGTTTAGGTGCGCCCCTGTGTGTTGAATTCCATGCAGTGTAATGTGGGAAAAGCCAACTCTCCACAACTGGATACACAAACAAATACTGTGATTATTTTTTTTATTTGCCTTTTTCCTTAGGGTGCTAATCTTTTAATCCACTCTTCTTCTCAGCAGGAGTAGAAAGTTTGCTAGACAGAAATGAAAAAGTTACAGTTAAAGTGGACATCTAATACAGAACCAACAAATCAAAGTATATTTATAAATCACACTTACTACAGATATTCAATGGGGTTCATTTCTGGCATGGACCAATCATAACAATGGACACCATGGACCTTAAACCAGGTTCTACCAGCTTTGTAACTGTGTGAAGGTATTGTTGGAAAATGGCATCTCTCAAAATTGATCAGCAGCAGCAAATAGGAAGTGCTCTAAAACTTCCTGGTAGACTCCTGCGTTGATCTTTGGACTTCAGAAAACACAGTGGACCAATACCAGCAGTTGATGCAGCTACATGAATTCTGTTACTCTCACTTTAAGAGCACATAACTCTGGAGCACTAAACAGCAGTCCATTGCTTTTGGACGAGCAGGCATCCTTAAAGCAAGACCCTTCTGATACTACCTCTTGTTCAAGATTGGCTCGACACAAAAAATCTGACAGCTGAAAGCCATGTCATTCATATGTCTGTGCATAGTGGTTCTTGGAGACACCAGCTTTGCTTTGTTTCACAATCCTTTCCAATGTGCAGATAACCCTATTGCTAATTTGGTTGGCTCTATAGACAGACAATCTTTTTGCAATGACGTTTTGGGCCTTAGCTTTCTCGTGTAAGGTGTCATTGGTTGCCTTTTTGCAACTGTCAAATCAGCCGTCTTCCCCATGGTCTTGTAACCCATAGAACTAAACAGATAGACCATTAAAAGACATTAGCAGGGTTTTGAGTTAATTATCTGGTGGCACCAGTATGGAAACTTTTCATAATATTTAAAATTTTCAAAAAGCTGAATTTAGATTTTTGTTAGTTGACTCGTCAAAAAAGTGAAAAACAAAAATACAAACAACTTAATAACACTTGAAAATATCTGAAATTATATGAAAATATCTGAAAATATACTGAAAAATATATTAAATTATATGATATTATAATTGTATGACCAGCATATTATTGAATCACCTGTATGCACATTATTATTGTTGTGAAACATTTTAATTGTTAGTGTGAGTTTCATGAAAATAAAAGCTGCGATGGACTGGCTACCTGTCCGGGATGTACCCCCACCTCTCGCCCAGGGTGGGCAGACCCCCGTGACCCCAAAAAGGGAATAAGTGGGTTGCAAAATGAATGAATGAACAATAATAAAAGAAATACAACCTTCATAAGATTCATTAATTGTCTGACTTTGCCTCGTGTAGCCACCAGCTAATAAGAATAATATGGTCAACAATTTCTGCTTCCATAAGCCCCCTGGAGAACTGCAAAATGACATACCAACACCTATTTATATTCTGTGTCTTAGGGACTGAGATAGGAAAATAATTTATATTATGCTTTACATGGGTTCCAACAATGAGCAATAAGCAACATTTCCGAGCTTCAGAGAACGGGTACAGAAGGAATTGTTTCATAATAAAGAAGATTTTTTTGGCATTTCGTTGCAAATACAGCCCTGGTCCCAACCAATCAGAGGCTTAATTACAGCAGGGAAGGGATGAGTTGTCCTAAGGGATGCTGTGTGCATGCTGGGTCCCTCTTGACAAGTCACCGTAGTGTTTGAATATTAATGGAAATTATCGCAAGCTCTGGCTTGGGAATGCGTTCAAGTGGAGAGTCGACGAATGCATGCAAAAACAAGAGTTGGGAAATGGGTTTTGAGAGCCATTTAATATTTAATTGTGTGCATTTGTGCTTGAAAATGTGTGTGGGTGTGAAGCAGACATTTCATTTCTCCCATTGTTTGGCACTAGCTATCTATAAGCGTGAAAATTGGAAGACTGCGTTGGGAGGCGATGCCACATACAATCCTAATTTCAGCCTTCCAGTCTTGAGGGAGTGTATTAAATCCTGTTGTGCAAAACCCAGGGCCACTCCAGTCGTCAGGCATGGTCCGGTGGGACGAAATTAGTTCCAGTGGCAGGAGAAGTTGAGGGGAAGAGTGATGGAAAGAGAGGAAGGAATGGTTGATATGTGGATGTCAGATATCAAGCATCTTGGAGTGGTGAGCCATGACACTGTGGGTGTAGCTTTAGCTGCTGTCACCAGAACAACAACACACTGCCTTATTAACACGTCACACACCTTCTCTCTGTCACCACAGTATCCTGTCAGACTGACACTCACACCTCTGCCTTGAGCGCCCTTTGGTCTCTTTCCATCCAACTGAAAATCCATACACCTCATAACTACACACTTGTTTTTTTTTTCTCCATTTGAATTTATCTTTTCTTAACACAGTTCATCATCAGTTTACGTCCTTACGTTCAATCATACATTCATATATATATA
>SRMA01027063.1:0-65199 GCA_007224835.1 Danionella cerebrum | reverse complement strand
TTTTTGTCAACTTGGTGTTGCTTCTCCAAACGTTATGGATTTGGTGCAGTGTCCATTTTGGCCATTTCTATTTTTCGTTTCAAATGTACTGAGAGTGTTTGATTTGCACTAGTATCCCATGCAAGAATCTATACATTTTGAAATAAACATTGAGATTAAACCATTTTATTCCCTCTTTCTCTCAAATGTGTAAATACACTCACTGGCCACTTTATTAGGTACACCTGGCCAAGTTCCCGTTAGGCAATCACATGGCACCAAGTTGATGCATTTAGGCATGCTGCTGATCTACTGAGGTTTGCCAGAGGACATTGTAACATCTGCAAAAAAGCATGGGTGAAGTGCTCTACAGCTGCATTGATCTTGGTTTTCAGAAAACACAGTGGACCAGCAGCAGCACTGGACTAACCACAGCTAACCACAAACTGCACCACTCCAGCCATTGTTTTTTTTTGTCTTGTACATTCAACTTGAATATGTCATATGCAAATGAGCAAACAGAACTTGTCTGGAAAAAGTCTCCAGATATGGAAAAGACCTTTTTTTTATCTTCCTAAAGTTCATTAGTGGCAGCAAGTATGAAGTTCTCCAAAACTTCCTGGTAGATAGCTGTGTTGATCTTGGTTTTCAGAAAACACAGTGGACCAACCGCAGCACTGGACTTGATGACTTTACGCTGTACCTCAAGCAACATGGATTCTGACTCTGGGACTTTGATTTCCAAAGGAACTGCAAAATTGACTTTGATCATTTACCCACAGACTGCACCGCTCCAGCCATGTGTGAATTTGCTTGTAGTAAATTTGTTTTGTTCCACATGCATGTTGCTTTATAATTTCTTAGTTGAAAGCAGCCAGCGCTCCTTTTTCTCTGTGTGTTTGTGTATGAAAAATCATTTCAATATGCCTACAGGCTCATTTCTACCCTGACACTGTTTTCTTTTCCTTCGCTGTTTTGCCCATCCATCCATCTCCCTCTCTCAGACACGTTCTCAAGCCTGGTATTTGGTGGCTTATTTATTGAAATTATTTTGATTTGCCTGGCATGTGTAGTCCTGGAATGGCTGATAGCTGACACTCATTTGTCAGGTTCGCTGTGGTCCCTGCCAATTACAAAAGAAAACTGAAAGTTTGGCACCAGGCTATTAGAAGCAAGTCTGGGCTCTAACAAGCAAGCATTAACAAGAGCGAAGTTGTTGCCTGTCTTTCTCTCTCTCTCTCTCTCTTTCTCTCTCTGTCTCTCACCTTCTCTCTCTTGTTCCAGAGAGAAATAATAAGCCGCTTGAGCAAAGAGAGCTTGGGGGTAAAAAGGAAGCACATTGTATCGTTATAACTTTGCCACCCAGCATGGCGCCTGCTTGACACTTGATTCCCTGATCTGGGGTCTGCGAAGCAAGGATGGCAAACCCTTAAATGGCACCGTGGGGGCCCCTGAGAAGAGACGTGGCCCTCATACCTGTGACACATGCTGTCCATGCCAGGCTCATATGAGCTAAGCAGAACATGCTTGTTAGTCATTATGGAGCCCTATTTTTACGACTTGCCGTTTGGCCTGTTCGACACACCCCCACAGGACTGGAACCAGCACTCAAAGGCTGTGTGGTAGAGAACTGGCACTGGGCTATTTAAACAATACCTTGCCATTGCTGCAGACTTACTGACATCATTATAGAGTAATGAGTAGGCTTCACCTGCTTAGTTAGAGCAGCTCAACCAAATATACAACACAAGTCCATGCAAGGGCTAGTTGAAATATGTTGAATATCAAAGTTTTATGCCAATGAAAACAAATAAAAAAACTCTGAAACAAGAGTAAACCCAACGACAAAAAAATTAAGATCTTTTCCTCTAAACATCATAACTCCTTTTTGATTAATTTGAGTAAAAAATTATTTTCTTTAGCACACGAGGGATTTTATGAGAAACTACATTTTTTTGTTCCAAACATTCATGAAGCACCTCAATCATAAAAAAAATCTAATACAGATTTTAATATTTAAAGATTTTAAAATCTTTAATATATTTTTTTTTCAACAAACGCCATCTATTTTGAATAAAGTGTCAGAATACACACGCAGGTATTGGACTTACTGCTTCGAACCGTGGAGTTACCCGCTGCCTGTTCAAGCCACATTCCACAGTCACTCCTTTCGCCTCCCGGTGACTTTTGAGGCACCTCCGCTGGAATTTCTTGACTGTGATCAGCTGGAAAATGACCTGATTCTGTTCCGTCTTTGTGGAATAATTCTCAAACTATTCAATGTTTTGCTACAGATGACACTCCTCTGCACCTCATCTTCCTTGTGCTGTACTTGGTTTAGTGGACTTTTGCAATTTTGTGAAAAAAAAAAATTAACTCAACTACCATTTACGACGGTTTGGAGCGAAATTGACAAACCAGGATTACACTAAACAACAAGTACTGTGTTTTTTGGAAAATTGATTATGGCCTTTTCAAATGTGAAAAAAAATACACTTCAGATTCAGCACCAGTTAAAAAAAATGGTGTTTATTGCATTTTGGGACCAAAAATCTCAAATACAGCTAGAAAAAAAATGATGTCTCTTCAGCTATTTCCAGTTGAGGGTAGCAGGGTTTTGCTGTTGACCATCTGGTAAAACATGTTTACTCCCTAAACAGGTCACCACACACCACATTTACCTCAGTCTTAATTCTGCACACAAACACTGTCTAAACTGTTCCTGGTACTTATGTGTGCAATTCCAGTAGCCTGCACTTCAATAGCATTTAGTTGACCCTCCAACCTGTTTACCCGTTGCAAGCCACAAGATTTTGAAAGCTGAAAAATGGAAGGAAAGGAGACTAATATAACCATGCTTCTTTGTTCAATTGGTCAAAGGATCCAAGGTTTTGAGCTGCACTCATAATTCTGCCATCTTTAAGCTTTCACCTTGGATGTGTTCTATTTTATAATAACAGCCGTATGTACCATATATGTGATGGCATACGCTCTCGGTCAAAAAGATGGCCTGCATGGAGACTGTCTTTTCTTTTGAGATTGAACAAAACGACTTGACCTTCTGGCTTTTATGTTACTGTAGTTTAAAGGGTTTGTGAACAATTTCTTCTTTGTCCACAATGTATTTAGATACAATAATATATAACTTCACAAATTATTGCTCCATCAGCTTGTACAGAGAAGGAAGCAAATATTTTAGTAAGCAATTTACAGTAATTATCAGACCGTACAATTAATGTTTTTTTTTTTTTTTCGAGAGGTGCAACAAAATCAAAATTAGCATTGTAGAGTCACTGAGATTTTTCATCTAGGAGCTTTTAATCTATCACAGGGCATAATGGTTTATAATATTTGTATATATAATATATATATATAATGTATAGGTTTCGGGCAGCACAGTGGCGCAGTGGGTAGCACTGTGGCCTTCCAGGTAGAAGGTTGTCGGTTCGAGGCTCGCCGGTGACCTTCCTGGAAGGAGTTTGCATGTTCTCCCTGTGCTTGCGTGGGTTTCCTCCGGGTACTCCGGTTTCCCCCACAATCCCCAAAAACATGCGGATAGGTTAATTGAATAAGCTAAATTCCCCTTAGGGTGTGAATGTGTGTGAATGTTGCCCTGTGATGGACTGGCGAACTGTCCAGGGTGTACCCCTGCCTCTCGCCCAATGTGTGCCAGAGATAGGCACCCGAAAGGGAATAAGCGGGAATGAAAATGAATGAATGAATGAATGTATAGGTTTCAAAAAGGTTATTAGCTTTGATATTTCTGGTTTTAAACAAACATTATAAGAGTTATGCCACATAATTTGAAATGTAATCCAAATTAAAATGTGAAATAAATGCCTTTCAGTTTCAGTTCCATCTAGTGGTGAAAAGAGGGGATTCTTCTGAGTATAAAACCTGTGCGATGGCTTGTGTTTTTAAAAGTTCTAGTGCACAAAAAAAGCACAATGGCAGAGAAAGTGTATATGGTTTAACAAATGTTTGCCTGTTTTTTATGCAATTTTCACATTATTTAGTTGTTTTCTTTGGGGGTTTATGAATCCAATTTTTGTTCTAAATTAGACAAAAAAAAATTTATGAATTTTTGCAGTAAAAACATTTTTAAATGTACTATTCAGAAATGTAGTATTTGTAGTATTTCAGGTTCGTTGTGGAATTATTGTTTAGTACAATAAAAAAAAGTAACTGGGGTTGTACAGATAAATTATATCAAGCATGGCCATAAAATTGTAAAACAGTAAAAAATCCTCAAAAAGGTCCCAGAATTCCAAAGGTTAATCCTCCAAAAATTATAAGGCAGCGACCTTCTGATCAGCAGTCATTCTCCTTATCCACTGGGCCATAAAGATCCATAGACTCACATATGTTACATTATACACTATTTGGAGATTTTCATCGTTGTCTCTATTGCTTCATCCAGAGCCAGTGCAAATGACAGAAGTCAGTTAAATCTGGACAGCTATGTTCTTCAAAGATCTTCATGTTGTTCATAGCTGTCTGCTGAGTTACCAGTGAGAATGTGCTGTGTTCAGATTTCAAGAGCAGAAATCAGTAGTTCTGAAAAAAGCTCTGTTGTGTCCACATCATAAAATTCTTGCACTGCATAGATAGCAGTTGGATCGCTTTCACATTTCCACAGTTTAGTCCGACCCTTCCCTTGTAGTGTATCGGTTCTGAAAAGTAATGGATGGTGCCCATTGCCAATTCAGAAATAGTCCTAACGTTCCTCTAGCAGATTTTCCTTGACCCTACTGTGCACATGTACACTTACCAGGAAAGCTCCCCAAGAGAGGACAGCACACATTAATTACTGCCCAGCGCCAGAGGGATTAAAAAAAGCAAAGTGCTTGGTAGAGCTTATATGATTGGATGCAGCGTTTATGCACCTGCAGTGATCAGTAAGATTTTATTCTCGATTTTTTTTTCTTTATTTCCCACAGTGCATGGCATGATAAGGTGTTTGATCCAGTAAAATGTCAAGTCAATTGAAACAGAAAAAACAAGTTTTTTTCAAGCCGAAGAACTAAAAAATATGTTGTTTTGAATTTCTTTGTTTCTCAATTTCAGCATATTTAAATGACAATTGAGTTTCAGAGAGAGAAAGAGAGATAAATTGCATTTTTTGTGTAACCCAACAACGTAGACTCAAGAGGATCTCTGCTGACCCAACACTGGCAGGTTTAAGAGGGAGGGATAAGATCGTATAGCTCGTAAATCTAAACAAAACACAAGCTCCTGCTTTTTGTCTTTGAATCTTTCACTCGCTGCTAATTGGATGTTCAACAGGATACCAGCGAAATCCTCTGTGATATCTTGCAGGAAAACACATCTTCAGCCCAAGCTTTTCTTGCTTGCAGATTTATCCATGTGAAGGTGTACGGTTTCCATTCACCAAACAAGGTTTCGTGGTGGGAAATCAAAACCATCTGACATGTGGAATTCACTGATGGAGCATGGAAGAAGCGCGATGACTAGGAAAAAGCCTTGTATGTAATTATTATTCTTCGTTTAAACAAGCAACTTGTGATTATTCAAAAAAAAAAAAAAAAAACATTGCTACATATTGAGCACAGTGACGTTATATTTCAAGATTTATTGATTATGTATTTACAGGTTGTTTTTAAAAATGTATTTTGACTTCTTGGCCATTTGTCAGAAAATATAAAAAAAAAAACACTAAATCTCTTGGTTGCCAAACAACTCTGTTTACTCGTTTTAAATCATAATTTCCACCACTGTGTTTCACAGTGGGGATGGTTAAGTTTATGGTTGTAACCAAACATTTTTTTTTTACTCATCACTTTTTACTCACAAGTGTAGAGGCTTGTCTCTGAGCTATTTGGTGTACAGTAAGCAGGCTACTTTGTGTCATTTGCTTAGTAATGGCTTTCCTTTGGCAACTCGACCCATTTATGGTGCTCCTTGAAACTGCCACGACCACTTTTTTTTCCAGAGAGCCCTTTATTTCAAGTATGGGGGGGGTTTCTTTGCATCATTTCCTTTATTTTTTGTTGTCTTCCTGGTTTCAAACAGACTCCCTCACTTCCCCCTTCTTAATCAGAGTGTGGACATTACAAATTGGCATTTACCACTCACTATGAGTGGAAAAATGCTTTAGTACTATCATTCATATTTTCTGAAAAAAAAAAAAAAAAAAACTACCAAGAAATCACACCAGGTTATGTTAACATATAACTATAACTGTATGTTAATGCCGGGATGCTATTAGCTGTACATTATCATCGTTAATATTACTATTTTTTATAATAACAATGTCAATGTGTCAAAAAATGACAAAGTGAAGCTCAATATGGCTTTTGTAACAATATATGTTACAAATATAAGCTAATAAAAGCACGGTGGAGTGGCTAGCTTTGCTGCGTCTCATCCAGAAATGGTCCATGTTTGAGTCTCAGCTGGACATCTTTCCATATGCTTGCATGAGTTTTCTCCAGGAACCCCCACAGTCTAAACATATGCATGTCAGGTGGAAATTGTGAATATTAGAGAAAATGATGAATGGATGTGCGCCTGTGATTAGCTGATGATATAATCAGGATTTTCTCATAATATTCAAGGATTGAAATCTGGGACTCTGTGATCCTTACAAATATATATGCAGTGGGATGCAAAAGTTTGAGCACCCCTGTAAATTTTCATGATTTTCTTTTATAAATCATTGGTTTTCTGGATAAGAAATATCAGTTAAATATATCACATAGGAGACATGGTATTTGATGTCTGGTATTGTATGCAGTGGTATTTGAGAAGTTAAATAAAGTTAATATTATTAAGTGTGCAAAAATTACAATTTCAATACTTCTGGCTCAAACAACATTGTTTTGGTAACCTCGGTGACCCTTGACCTCGATTCACAGGTAGATCCAATCATGAGAAAGTAAGCTAACTCTAAGTGTTCTCCTTATTGTGTCTTTTTAAGGCTCCCAAGTGCCAACATGCGAGCCTCAACTTTTTTGTTGAAAAACAATTATTGTTGAACAGTAATGGTTTAGAGGAAGGATTCACAAAGCTGCCTCTCTTTGAGGAACATTGTGAGGAATTGGAAGACCAGAAGCATAATTCTAGTTAAGGCCCAAAGTAGAAGCGTAGGCTGGTGAGAACAGTCACAGGCAACCCACAGACCTGCTCCAAAGACCAACCTCATCTTGCTTGCAGATTGTTCAACTACTCATCGCACTTTAGAATCCAGACTCTAATTAGAAGATATACAAGGTGTTCAGAGGCTGGATATTAAAATTAAATTTTGTTTAACTAGTTCCATAAATCCATAAAACTTTATTTAAATTCAAAAACATCACTGTGTTTGTCTCATATGTGATATACTTAACTGACATTTCTTATCCAGACAACCAAATATCCAGACAATCTTATATAAATATCTTCATAACAGAAAATCATGTAGGGGTGCCCATATACATATACAGTGCACACCACTGTAAGCATGACTGAATTTAAAGGGTTACCCATAATAAACCAAGTATCACATGGGCATAAAGAAACAAAATAACAGAACAAAGTACATTATAAAGTACATTGGAAAGCAAGAAAACCTTTTTAAATGCATTTTAATATGCCGAAAAATTGTCTTTCATCAGTCATGCAGAAGTTTTGCCTGTCTCTGTTTCCCCTGAGGGTCAGGCGTCTTCATACTGAGCTTCTAATGGCCTCTTGACTCATACAAAGCAGGACACAGTCCAAAAAAGATTATTTCACTCATCTGTTTATCTCAGTCAGACTCAGCCAAAAGGCATCCTTTCCACTGGAGCTGAACAGAAAAGCCATTATTGGTCTCCGTCTGTTAAGCCTGATTCACACGGCCCATACATATGCCAACAATGAGCAACTTTCAGCAGTTCATTTTTTTTTGTTTACCTCATTTATTTATTTTTTAAATAAAATCCAGATAACTGGCACCTGCAATTTTGGACTCTTTCCAGCTAAATGTGTTTTGAGGGTCAAATATGAACACAGCAAGTTAATATTAGAAATGCTGGCGAAGCAGGAACGGATGAACCTTTGCTAATGCATCATTGTAGAATATAGTCATCGATAGAATTAAAAGCTCTGATTTCATACTTTCAAAATTTGCATAAGGAAAACTATGCACTTGCTTTTTTAAACCAACGTCCCAGCTTGGTCTGACCCTGGAGTGGGCTGCTGCTTATGATTCAATGCATGAGTGAAGCATGGTGGGAAGGGGTGTCTGTTCTGGATTGATCTGTCTCCAGTGGCGACAGGCTTCTTGATTGATTTATCGGCCAGAGCTCCTCCACTGCTTAGCTTTAATGAGACAGTAATAGCCCCCGGACAACTCTGAGACGAATGCATGCCAAACTCGGTCTGACCGCATGTGTGTCTGCGTATAGATGTGTGTTCAGAATCTGTAACCACGAGTACAATCAATCCTACACAAACTGACCAGGGGCAGACGAGGAGAAAAGAAAATGAAAGATTTGAGGGCAAGTAAGTCAAGGGGAAAAGTGACCACGGTGTATTACAAGGGATGAGAAAGCTGACAACATCTGAGAGGGGAAAACATAAATAGTATCAGCACTCTAAAAAGACTGATATCTCCAGAGTTTAAAAGAGAGACAATACTACAATGCACAAGAAGAAATACTGAGCGGAAAAAAAATTGAGAGGGAGAGAGAGAGAGGTAAAGCTGCAGGAGACACAAGAGAGGGCTGATTGCCAGTGCTCTGTCAGTCTGGCTGCTAATTACAGGCCCTCTCTCTTGGTGCACTCTGCAGTCACCCGCCAATTTCCACAAGCATTAGCTGGCATGGCCGCTGGCATCCCCTTGCCCCTGCCTTCATTGCCTGTCATTTTGTGAGTAAAGGGTACTAACATCACCAAGCCAACCTGTGATTTGAATGGGAGACGATGGAACACAGTGGAGAGCATCTATTTCACACATACATGTTGCTTGGTCTGAGATGAGCAAACGTACACATAAGTGCACAGCTTTGGTGATTCCTTTAAGCAGACATGGGAAAAATGAGCAATTACTCACCCTGAATCAATGAATAATGCATTGAGTTCTCTAAAGTCAAACTGCCGACAGCACTAGCATTGAATAACGCTTCCAAAGAGAGTCGGAATCACTTTTGGCTACTTTCCTCTTAGAATTAAACACACATGAAAGACATGTAATCATTGATGAACTGTCTAATTACAGTTCAACGTTTTAATTGCTGTTATAAGGTGGAGCTCTGTTGGGGATACTGTACATTTGAAAAGTATTTACCTCCTTAGGCATGAAATTCTGTGTTCCTCCAAAATGAATATTTTTTAATGAGTTAAAATATGAGGTGTACCGGGCCAGGAAATTACATTTTGGCCTAACACCTTGTTTACAAGTCTCTACATCACATTTAGAAATAGTGTGTTTTTTATAAAAATTCACATTTAAATAACTTTTTTGAATTTGACCCCAGCAATTTAAAACCTTCAGAATATTATTCTTTGCTAATAGGTTGGTATCAGCTAATTGATGTTTTTGTTGACTACTTACCAACACTCTGAAATACACCTGAACATGACTGGCAGCAATCTGTTTGGCCCTGGCACCATTTTTACGACAATAGCAACACAAAGTCTACCCTGTCGGTCAAGTGAAGAGTGGGACTGTAAGTTTTTCCATTTTTAGATTGGAAAGTGTCTGCTGGTGGTTGAGAGACAACAGGAAGATCAACTTAGGAGTTTCATTTTCAGAGAAGGATGCCTCATAATCAGGGTTTGCCTCAAGATAATTCTCTGTCTCAGAGACATTCTCTTGTGATGAAATCGCACAATTTCAGAAAACACTTCTTAAGGCCTCTACACACCAGTTTGAATTGAGATTTTCACAAATCTTGGCAGAGTGTTCTTCCTCTGGGTCAAGGAGGTATTGATGCAATGATGCTCCCTTCCTCAAGATGGAGTTTGTGGTACAACAGAGGCAATGGCGCACTGCAAATCCTCTTTTCCACATATTTGTAATGTTCATACAGCTGTTCCTACAATCAGGCACCAGCAGTATAAACCACTTGAGATCCATGATCTCTGTGTTCTTTGATTTCTTCTCTTCTTCTTCTTCCTGCTCTTCTTCTTCATTCCCATTTCCTGTGCAAAGTCGCTATGAAAATTTGGGATGAGCACCACAGAATGGCTCTTATCCATCCTACTCACTTCTCAAAAGAGCCAGCTTTCATCGGTCATTCTCCTTGCGAAAAGCCAATCCAATATGGCAGAGCCAAACAATTTTTTTATTGGCACCACAGGTTCTGGTGAGCTCCCGTTGGCACCCATGGTTTTCGATGGAGTCGCTTTCAGATCGAAAATTCAGATCGGAAATTCATATAGGTGTATGCATCTATTCTTATTCATAAGGCTTGACAAGTCTTGCAAATCATTAACTAAAATTGTTTTTTACCTTCACAAAATTTTAAACAGACTTCCAAATGCAGGAAGGATGTGAACGCCTAATTAATGCAGCACTTCTACAGCATATAAAGAACTTGAAGCACATTAAGAGACTCTCAAGAAAAGATCTGAGATGCGCTGCATCAAAATGTTAATCAAATCTCAAGACCACAGCTGCGGATACATCTGTTTCTATCTATATCATCTGTACTCATGTTGCTTTAGCACATACAATCATCAGCCCACACATAGCTCTAGTAGGCCACATGGCTTCTCCTGGGTCACAGCACTGTACCTACGCTAAACACTCTTCATACATCCTGATGGTGTTTTATTAGCACTCTTCAAGAAAAGCAATGATCAAATCTGTTCCAGCAGAAAAGGGCATTGCACTGATGCTTATAACTTTAAAATACACCAACTTTGCAGCCTTCCAAGCATGGTAAACATGACAAGACAGGGCAGTGGATTCAAAGTAAAGTTGTTGATATAATAGTCCTGGGCGGAGTGGGAAGCTTTGCATTGACTGTGTGAGTAGGAGTGTGTTATAGTCGTGTTATCTCTCCAGGTAAGCCATATTCAACACCGTGTAAGGAAATGAGTGAGAGGGTGAGAAAAGGACATGAATAGTAATAGTGTTCTTTTTTGCACACTGCAGAGCTACCGTTCTCTTAGGGAAACTCTTGGTTCAATGTTGAAATCATTAGCATAAACATTACAAAGGAAATGAAAGCACAACACATGCACGCAAACGCCTTATCCAGCAAATCCCTCACTCGAGCTATGTGCATTGTGGATACGCTGTATCACGAAACTCTGCCAAGGTTATGCAAAGCTTGCTTTTAAAATCTTATTTTAATGTGTGGTTTCCCACCAAAGGCCAGGTACGTGACTCATTTGCAACACCCACACGGAAAAATACACTTTTGATGCTAAAGTATTCAAGCATAAAGTGCTTACAGCATTTAGAGAGCAGAAAACCAACATTTTGAAATTTTACGGATCACTTTATACAGAGAAATACACTCAATCTGTAAACACCGGAATCTTCTCTCATACATTTTCAGCAGAACCAGCCATTTTCAATGATCATGTAACTCTTTTAGAGAACTGTGCGTACTGGTTTCAAACCCAACTCTCTAAATTCCATCGAAGTCACTGGGAGTTCGTCGAATAATTCTTCAGATTTCGGAGAGGGGTTGAGAGCAAGGTCTCTGAGCCGCTGTCAGCATCGCCCTGGGCAGTCACATGGATGAGCTGGATGGAATAATCAATGACACCTGTCAGCAATGAAAGCTCATCATGCCAGAGGACCAAAAGCTTTCCCAGTCCGGTGAACAGTGGCTCCCATAACACGGGTAACAATACGGGCAGAATATAAAGTCAGCAAGACACTCACTTTATTGCAATTGCAACTCACTCCTTGACAGCTGCACTTCTTGGATTTACTTTTTTTCCCTATGGGGCTGCTAGAATTGCCAATGGCTGTTAAATTTAAATTAGCAAATACTATAAACAATGTATTTTAATAAGGATGAACTTCCACTATTAGTCCAGAGGTCCAGTAGGCTATTTTCCACTTACCAAAAGTTTTCTCTCTTCTCTTTTAACTTGCAGAAATATTTGTTGTTCAATATTTGTTTTATTCCTACAATTTATTGGTGACCTGTCCAGGGTGTACTCCTGGCTCTCCTCCGAGTTGGAGATAGCAGACCCCTGTGACCCCGAAAGAGATCAAAGCGGGCAGGAAAATGAATTAATGAAATGTTTTATTCTGTACTATATTTACAGTTATGCTGCTTACTGGGATGAAACGCTGAGAAACAATATCACTAATCCAATGTCGGGGTTGATTTCTAACATAGAACAGGAAATCACAAACAGGAAGTTGCAAACTCTTTAAGTAAAGTTGCACTATGTTCTGCCCTGTATCTCCAGATCCAGATCACCCGGCTCTTCTTTCTTTCCTCTCCCATCTCCTTTGTCTCTCTTTCATCAATGCAGTATGAGTTTAGCTAATAGCATCTCTAGTGCTTAAGCTAAATAAAGCCATGTTTTCTGTTAGATTTTCTTTAAGTCCAGAGTATTCTTACTTAGTTTACAATTACTATTTCTACAACAATCTTTCAGTATTTGTGCTTTTTGAACCTCACACTGATTAAATTGAATGGAAGGATTTCTACATATTTCACACATAAAAGTATTGGCTCTTCTGTAGAATTTAAAGTTTTGTTGGCAACTCAAAATGGTATCATAAAGCATACTGCTATTACCCAGTTTAGTCGAGAAGAAGTTATTAGTGCTTGTCTCTGGAATTACTTCAGCTCATTACCACATCCCTATATAAAACAAACCACCCAGAGAAGTTTTGGCATTTAATCAAGCTTTTGGTTCCAGGTCACTACGGAAAGCATTACTCTGAGACAGTTTGACTGGTCTGCTTTATATATCCACCAAAGACGATTGCAATGTTAACAAGATAACAAGCTTTTCACTGGTTCACTTTATTCTGTTTTCAGTTTTGCATGCTATGTATATCTTGTCTGCCATAGGTTTCCCTGCCTGGGAACCTTTCCTAGTATTTTGTTCATTTTTTGCTTCAGCTATAGATATTTGATTACCCTTTTAATGTAGCCTTCCTTCCTGGGTGTTTTTTTGTTTTGACTTTCTCTTTGCTTTGGATTTGTTTGAATTTTTATTTTGTCTGAAGATTTTTACAATTTCAGGTTATTGCACAATATAATGAAAACATATTTGTAAAAAAAGAAGCTGGGGTTGTTATTATATATACTATAAACTAATATAAGCATAGGTATATATAAACTAATATAAGCATTGCCCAAAAAAACATTTTTTAATGTTAATTATTAAAGCAAATTCATAAAAACCCCATAATTTAAAAGGTTAAAGCCCATAAAACCATAAGTTGTAAATCTAGTTTAAATGTATCCTACATAAAAATATAATAGTAATAGTTACCAGTAAAAATTTGTGTGTTTGTATGTGCGTGTGATGTTTTGGTTGATCATAATTATCCCTTTAAAATGTTGAGTCATGATCCGTTGAGCTGCGAAATACAATACACTTTTAAGAAGGTAGTTGAAATGTAAAAGGTTTATTTGAAAATGCTCTTGAGGCCCATCCTGTTTCTGTATTTGTTAAACAAATACACATTTAAATAATGAGCCTTTGTTTGTTTCTGTTATACAAACCAAAGTGGCTCCCCATCCATCTCTCTTATCACACTATCAAATTTAAAGCCAGCTGCCAAGTACACAGCTTTTACTGAAATCTATTAATCCTCACATGAATATTGTGATGGGACCGGCAGACAAGCTGGTTAATTGGCTCCCCACTCGACTAGTATAGTGAAAGTCTTAACTCTGCGACAGGTAAGAGGGTGATATTAAGTACTGAAAGCAGCACATTAAATGATAAACCTCCCATAAGTCACACCCAGACTGACACACACACATACAGAGAGCAGATGAATTGTCCGCTGTCAATTCTTCTTTCTTAAATGCATGCAGGGCTGGAATCATTAGCCGTTCCTGGCCCTGGAGCGAGAGAGGCTGACAGAGAGATCTTTAACTGTAATAGATGTCAGACTTAGCGAGACTCTCTTCATAAGTGCCAATCTGCAGCCGTGCAGGTAGCAGCTGGGAGGAGGGCAAGAGAAGAATAATGATGAAGAGAGAGAATGGGGGGGGGGGGGAATTATATTTAATCTCTTTTATTTACCTAAGTACAGAGTTGTTGTAAATAAAGATCTAATAAAGCATTAAGGTCTTTTTTCACCAGGCATGATCATAAAATGCAATTTATTAGCAAACACAGCTTTTCACATCAAACATGGCATTTAAAATTTGTTTCAAGGTCAATTTTTGAATTTTCTGACATTTCTGACAATTGAATTTTCTGACAAAAAAAACACATCCGACCAGGCCACTTGCAAACAATAGAGTCGAGTTTAGGCTGAACTTCTGCATGAGCCTTTTTTTTTTTACTTCCATCACAACACATTTTCTATATGATTTTTTTTATTTATTAAGTGCCACATTCCACAATAATAATTTTACCAAAACGACAAATTCTGGATTTATATTAAAATGGTCAAAAATGGACATGTAAGATCCTGTCTTAGTGGTTTTGATTAGAGCAAAAAAATAAATGAAAAAAAAAAAAAAAGATCTGATAGAATTTTACAGCAGCCACAAGCAACATGAAAGGGTAGTAAATTTGCCCGGAGTGCATTTTTGAAAAATGTCAAAGCATTTTGTTAAAATATGTGTAAAAAATGTCACCAAAAAGCACAGAGAAACAGAGCCAAATTTAGACTCAAAATCACCCTAAAGTGGCTGAAAAAGAAGTTTGTAGTGACAGAATGTTTAATGGCGTGTACTGCCCCACCTTCCTCAGTAGTGTTACCCAGTTATTCTTGTGCTCACATGATAAATTCTCAGATAATTTGTATCTCTTTGAACAAATGTCTGTACTCATGTCTCTGTTGAGACATCAAGCTATAATCTACATAAGTCTATAATGTCTATAACTGTACTAAGTCTGAATTCCTGACATGGGTCACACACGAACCATGACTGACCCAAGTCAAATTGATAATAAACTTTGGCCGATCCCTTATATGCCATATGAAAAACAACATCACCTCTCCCTGATTTGGCCAATATTTGGCATACATTGAGTACGTAAGTGCCAAATCAATGCCTGACTAAAGCAAAACATATCTTGCTTGGTTTCTTCTAGAGTGCAATTCCGTTTTTGTCAATTGCAAAACTCAAATGTCAATTGCATACCAATTCATAACAAGAACAGCAATCTTTCAATCTGTAGAGTGAGAAATAACTTAGAAGATTTAGGGAGAGCCCAATGGACGACGTGAGCCAGCTGATTCAGTGTGATGAAATTGCTTCTGATTGGTTGCCTTCATCTTCAACACATTAGTAAACACAGTGGTACCCCACGATGTGGACAAAGTCATTCACATCCTTATCACATTGTTTGTGGAATAGCAAGCACAGAAATGACTTTCATCACAGACATGAAAAGAAAGAGAGAATTGTTAGGGCAAGTGGATGACATTATTGTGTCACCACTTTAATGCAGATACGTGGCATGTGAGTGGAAATATAACCAGTTCATATCAGGTAAAATCATCCTGATCACACAATTGCAATGGCTAATCCCTGCAGCTTTTAGCCTTTAGATGTGAGACTAGACAGGAACAAAGCTATTACCCAGGCAATTGCCAATTTCATCAGCAATGCACCCAGATTCAGCTGGAGAGGATCCTGGCTTCAAGTGTTATGAAAGGTGCTTGAGATACGTTGCACAGTTCCATCTTTTGTACACATGAGCCAGCCTGGGATCCCCTCTCTTTACACACATATAAAAAAAATCTGTATTTCAAATTATATAACATTCACATTAACATTTTTATTACTTTATAATTAAATTAAACTCATTTTAGGAAATGTGAGTTAAAATCGTTAATCTGTCTCAGTGGTGCTTGTTAAACTCCCTCTTTTAACTTCTGTTCCCAAACTGATTCAGCTCTCCTGTAGGGGCTGGAGGTTTCCTCCTGGGTACCTACTCAGACCCTCTAAGACAGCTCGGCCTGTACACTTACCCGCAAATCCTACTTGCGCAATCTTGTGAACATCTTATTCAGCATCAATCCTAAAACTGAGAAATGTGCCGTAAAAAGCCCCCTGTGTGCCGTAACATTCTTTGTTTCACCCCTCAGTCTGACTGGTGCATAGTTTTATATTTTTATCTGCTGTGCCATTTTTGTGTGACAATTTGGGTATTTTTAAAGATTTAATTAAAGTTCCCATTAACTAGTTTGTATTAATTACATCAGGACAGGAAGGTGTTAAAAGAAAAAGGGAGGCGGCGGGGGGAGGAATACCTACTTGAACGTACCATATCAGTTACAGTTCGTACAGTACAGCTTTGCAGTTTGTACATACCTAAACACATGTATACAAACAGATAGATACATTTCTGTTTTGGTGGAAGCATCTCTCACATGGTTGAAATTCTCATCGTAAGAAAAGCAATTGCTGTCCCTGATGAGTCTTTTGTACTGAGCCTCATTCCAAGCCTAGAGGAACAATGATCCATTTGTGTTCGAAAAGTGTTTAGTCCTCAGTGTATGGAAGCATCCGCTCAGAAAAGTGAATCATACTTCAAGCACAAAATTTAGCATAAACTGTCCATGCCTCTAAGTACAGCCAAAGGTAAACAGTGTCAATTATTCATAAGTCAAAAGGTCCTCTCATATGAATGGCACCTGAGATCACCCTAACCTACCAGCTCCAAGCTTTCAGTCATGTATTGATGGCTCTTCAACAAATGTCTGTTGATTAAAGAACAACAAAGAGATTGAAATGTACCGGTAAGAGATGTTTCAGTGCTCTTCTTGTCAATGTCAGAAGAAGCCTTAACTACTCTTAACAAGGCACAAAAATGCCAATATTTAAAAGAAATATGGCGGATTGCATAATAAACCTTGCATAGTATACATTTAGCAATGCCAGGATTAGGGTTTAAATTCCTAGAGTAGGTAACGACTGAAACATTCCTATGCATGTGAATGCAACATTATTAAATTAAACATTTGTAATTAAATGGTTTATAAAAAGTACTTAATAAATAACCAGTTATTGCAATGTATACCCAGTAGAAATCTGCAAAAGCAGTGTTGAATGCGGAAGAGAGATCAGAAGCCTTTAAGGAAAGTCCAAAACTGAAGCAGAAAAGCCTTCAGTCTCAGGTGAAAGTTTCAACAAAAACTGCTTTTCTCCGAGCCCCTGAGAGATTGTCTCAGTACTAACCCTTGCTCTCGGGCTCTAAGTGTGGAAGCTGGCAGAAAGGCCTTGGACAGCACCACAGATCATCAACCATTTTAACAACAATCCATGTGCTGACAGTCTGATTGGAGCCATCTTGTAGGCAAATCACACTAATATTGTGTAAAACTTTTTATTTATTTAATCAGTTTAACTAATTATCACATTTCCCAATTATTGTCTACTATTACCATCATGTCTACCTTCATCCTTTGGTACCTTTATAACTGTTCCCTTGTACAGTATATGTGAGATTTTTCTTGGTCTGCAACTTCTGATCTGCACTTGATCTTCAAATTCCTTGCAATGTTCCTTAGATTAAGAGGGACGTATCACAGTTGAAACTGAGAGCTTAAATCTGTGCTCGTGGGTCACTAAGGTTACCAAAGCAAATATGAGTTCCAATAACTAGTGGAAAAGGTATTGAAATCAACCAAATGACAAGGGTGCCTAAATTTATGCACATTTTGTTTAGAAAATGCACACTTTACATAAATCACATTAATTTTTTTTTTTGGTTTCTCAAATATCACTTAAATGTTTTCAATTGTTAGTTTTATTTTAGCTAGCATTTCAATACTTGCTCTGCTGGAGCGATTTCTATTGTAGTTGATTGTGTATTGCATGAGAAAACGTGAGCATCGTGAATAGGGATCTTTCGGCTGAAACTGTGAAATTTGATGCACCATCATGCATCACACAGTTGCATATGCATACCCCTAAAGCAAACAACAGTAGAACAATTAAGTTCAATGAATAACAAAAGAACAGAGAAATAATTCAAAGGCAGAAGTAAAAGGTACTTTCAAACTTTCAAGAGAGTACAGACAAAGAAAAGTACTTATCACCACCAGCAGCTTCTCTCGGGATGTACAGGGCCATTTAAGTGCTTTTGCTGTAGCAATTAGCTGAAAGCTTCTATAAATGCATGGGCATCCAGTACTTGGCACTGAAGCTTTGTTATTATTATTTTTTTTTCAAAGTCTGCAGCACTAAAGAACAGAACAGTGTGTGTATGTGACCTTCCATTCCAACAAACAACAAAAAAAAACATCGTACACTTTTTTTTTAAGTATGGCTAAATATGTCTGTCTGAAAGCATTGTAGTGGGTTCAGTGGATGCCTCAGAAAACTGAAATAATTAAAAAAAAATAAAATTTGCCATTATCGAATTATATAATGTAAAAGGGTTGATATTATTCTGGCAAGTGGAAATCAAAAACGGGTGATTTTATCTGTCTATCATATGACAGAAACTTCTCCATAACTTGGCTCTGGTCCAATTAACCATGCAAGTTTATTTTTTTCCCCATGTCTGAAAAATAATAGCGTTGTGCTGCTGTTGGTTGTACCTTAAGTTTGTTGCAGGATTTGATAGATATCCTAAAAAGACAGATTTTGAGAGATGAACATTTTGTTCAGACACAGCACAATCCACACAGAGGAAACAGTGATAAAAGAACCAGACGATGAAGGGCATACATGATGGAGCCAGTAGACAAAAGAGAGGCAGGAGAGCAGGTTTGGGGGAGCCAAGAGATGAATGAGAGCAATTAAAATATCTAGTGTTTAGGGAAGTGAATGGTTTGACAGATGATGGTAGACTGCAGGAATGAGGTGTACAGTGTTTTACAAAAGTTGTAGGCATGTGGGAAAAATAATTTTAAAGAAAGTATGCTTTTAGAATACTATATAGCCTTTTTGGTTTATTTAGAATAAATAAATGCAGAAATAATTTAAATAAATAAAAATACCTGTTGGCCAGCATCAATTATTATGGAAAATGTAATTTGGTATAAGTAACTGGATACAGAAAAATGGCAGCAGGTGCTTTGGACTTATGAGTGAAAATTTGAAATATTTGGCAGTAGAAAAGGCATTTTGTCATCAAAGGGCTGGAGAGCGGTACAACAATAAGTATCTGCAGTAGATCTGTGGTCAGTTCTCCAAGATGTTTGGAACAATGTACCAGAGGAGAACTTTCAAAAACTGTGCACTGGTATTGATTCAACCACAAATATTAATTTAAGTTAGATTTTATTTTTCTTATTTAAAGACAATTGACTTTTCTTGAGTTGACATTTTGTGAGGCTTCCGTAACATTTTAGCAACTTAGAAATATTTCATTGACGCCAGGATGTAAACAGTCCATGAAACAGGGGCTCATTTCAGTTCATAACATTCTCAAGCTTGAATGATGACCTTGTTTTGAGCTTGTTTATCCTTGTTAGAAGCTGAAACTTTGAAGAGGTTTGCCACAAATTAAGACAGTTGGGAGTGAAGCCACTGATTGCAGAAGAAGAAAAAGGGGATTTAATTTCATCCCTAACTGGCCCCTCCACTTTACACCACAAGGGGAGTTAATCGCTACTTGTTTCCAGATTTGTGGTGTGAAGAAAAAAGAGAAAAAATGGGCAATGCTACTCAAAAAAGCTCAAGATAAAAAGAGAGAATAGTCACTAAATAGAATATGAAATACAATAACAGCATGACTGATTTACATTCAGAGTGTACAGTAAGAGTATCCAGGGGGTCTCTGTGACCCTGCACTTTGGAATTCTGCTGTTTTATCACAAGCTTGCTATTCTCCTTCTTCAGCCATCCTCCTTCTCTTCCACTGCTCACTGGTCCTTCATCCACTCTTCTATCCACTGGGGATAGAGTGAGCTATGTGGGGTACTCAGAGTCCCAGTGTGTGACTCCATGCTGAGTAGAAGATGAATAGAGAGATCTGGTTTGGTTTAATGGCTGGTTTGAGATACAGACTGCAGGAGACCTCTTGTCACTATCAGAGAAGAAATTCTGAAATTCCTCGACAATTACACATCCACATGAAATAATGTGACCATGTGTTTAAAGGTAAAGACAGTACCTTTTAACTCTGATAAACCCCTTTTTGAGCTTTTTTATTACTTTACAAGTGATTTTTTTACAAATATTTTACATTCTATTATCCAATTATTCTACAACAAGCCTCAAATCGTACAAAAAAATACAATTCAGAGTTTAAACTTTGTATGTTTTTTTACTGCTGCAAAAATCAAAAAAAAAAAAAACTGAGAACAAACAGTTTTTGTTTTATATAAAAAAAAAAAATCTAAATCCCCTAAAAATCTAAATGCCCTGCGATGGACTGGCTACCTGTCCAGGGTGTACCCCCCCCGCCCCCTCGCCCGATGTGCGCTGAAGTGGTGCCCTATGACCCCAAAAATGAATACCTTATGTCATAACTTTTGTAAAGTTCTCTTAAAACTATAACTGGATTTCGTCATTCCTACTTGCAGCCGGTGTGTTTGGCACACGCACTGGTGCATGCAGACTTCTAAGGGTTAACATCTGGAGAGATCAATAAAATGATTCTAAAGCAATTCTACTTGTTTACAGCGCAGCTGTTTACAAATGTCATGTAATGTGCAGGTGCCTGAAAAGGTTGCTGAGATTTTAAGCTCATATTGCTCCATGAAAGATTTTGCGAGGGGCTCTAGCTTTCTGGTTTATACCTGCTGGACGTAAAGCAGAGAGGGACATCAATAATGACTGCTGTTGAGTCGTGTGCACTAGTGGCATCTTCAATCTAAAATATGGCTTTACAAGAAGTTCACATGGCATATGGCAACCTGCTGAACCATTCTGCTGAATGCTGCACCTGAGCGAGCTCCACAGGCACTCATCCAGACACCTCGAAGCACCAATCGGATAGACCTCTCAGCCTGTGACAAATTGCAAGGGGAAGAGAAACTTACAGGCCCCATTGAACTTTAGTATAGCTTTTATTCCTCTGTCATGTTCCCGCAGAGATGAAATGGGATCCTTTTTTTTTCTCTTTCCGGTCCACTTTTTCATTCTGAAAAGCTGTCTGCTGTGCACTGACTGGTGGATGAACAGCCTTGATTTTGCTCTTTTTCTAATGTGTCTTCAAAGGGAAGGTGATACAATGCCATTTCATTTTCGAAGGTCACTGAACAGAGCACACTTGTATGATCCAACACATTTTGAGTGTAAGAGTGGAGCAGTCGTTTGAAATTTAAATGCGTGCAACCTCTGGTTCATTTAGTTGTGTGAAAGGGTTTTTATGTAGCCTGATTTATTAGAGGATACCAGGTAAAAGGTTAAGTGTTGTAATACAACTGCTAAGGAAATGTAAATATGCAACTTATGATTAATTTAAGATTAATAAAAATTGGATCTGGTTCCTTGATTTATTTCAGTGATATTTTATGAATAATGAAGCTGGTCAGTAAAATAAATATACTTTGAGTTACATTCCAATTATTACTTGGGTTCACAGAGAAAATGAGCTTCAATAGTTAAAAAAAATGAGTTAAATCATTATTCTGAATAAATTACAAATTATTATTTTTGTATATTGCATCTATTACTGTACTGAAATGCAAAGTGAATATTTAGTACTGTCCAAAAGTAAATGCTGTAAACAAAGAATGTTTTTTGAAATTTAAATAATCATTAATCATGTATCATCAATACACTTGCACTACATGGTTACCAAGGAGGTGCTAATTTTACCAAGGAGGTGCTGATCATCATCAATGTCACATGTAGGTTGAACCCCAGTCATGATTTGTAACAGAAACAGCTATGTAGGAGGCTTAAAACTGGGTGAGGAATAGCCTAACTCTATTTCCAAGATGATATAGATAGTTTCATAGGCTGGAAAGCACAATAACAAGACAAAAGGTAGTTATATTGAATCAACAGGGTCTCTTCCAGGAAAAAAAAAATAGGTTTTTAAATCTGTGCTGTTCAAGCAGTTTTAAAGAAGCAAAAGGGACAACTTGTAACGTTGGGAATAGAAAATGCAGTAGTGTGCTAAAGAAACCTGTGCAGCAGAAAAAAGGACATATCTAAAAAAAAAAAAAAAGATGTTGGGCAGTGTCATCAGCTCAGAACTAGCAGAAACAAGTGGGAACTAAGTGCACACATAAACTGTAAAAAGAAGTCTACCCAAAAGGGATCTTCATCAAAGAGTAGAAGACAAAAAGCCATACCTTTTACGTGGGAATACGCCAAGTGACTCAAGTAAGCATGGAAATAAAAGAACTTTGTGCAGAATACAAATTTTAATATTTGGCTGGCTCCTTTGACCTCCCAAGTTCACTCAATCGTTGCAGGAGTTGCTCTCTTCTTTATCAAAAAGGATGCAAACTATGTTGTAACTGGCTGTAATCATATCATAACATACTGTAACACTTTAAAACTGAACCAAAAATAATCTCTCAGTATGACATGAGCATACTGTAATTGGTACATAATTTCAAGAAAATACTTGACCAAATCTCAACACACCAATGGTAAAAAATGCTTCACACTCATGAATTATTCAGTCAACATACTACTGAAACTGACCATTTTGAAGACGAGAAAGCGTAATACTATTGTGATTAATTTAATTTAAAAAAATATCTCTTTTAGTACACATTAATACACAGAACAAAGTAGGAAAGGGCAGATCATGACCTCTTTAAGATCTGAACCAGAAATGATTTGACCTAGTTTACATATTAAGGACACGCCTAACCCCCATCGCAATGTAACTCTTATAACGAAAGCCTCTGTAAGGGAACGCTTTATTGTGAACTATGATGAATGCAATGCTGATTTGAGATCTCAGTATAATGAATAATGTATGTTGCAGAATAAGCTGGCCAACTAATGAAGTCATGTCCTAGGGTAAGTACATACATTAGCAAACAATTTCAGGTACCTTACTTTAATTGAGCAAAACACATGAGCTGGAAAAAAAAGCTTTTAATGGGACACAGTGAAAGGAGAGGAATGCCACTAGTAGTTGGCAATAAACCACAGCTTAGACTCCATAAAAACAGGCCTGGCAATGAATATGAAATTAGAGATATTTTTCCTGTATTTGATCAATATAACTAATGAGCTGTCAACATAAACAAACAAATCCATAAAAGCTGCAACCCCATAAAAGGATGCACTTTTGACACGTTGCCTGCTAGGCTTCAATTAACACTGGCTTTTGGCTTTACCCCTCTCGACACTGTGTGAATCCATTCACGATGTGTGCACTGATCCCCTGCTGTTTCTGTGTCACTCATGTTGTTTCCGGTCCAGAACAACATTTGTGACACTCCACCGCCCATTAATGATCAGCGGGGCAGGTTCAGTCCACAACTATGGTGCCCTTGTTAGTGCCTTCATTACCAAGCAGCAGGGCAACTAATTATAAACTGCTCAGTTGTTAGTAAATGCCCCCCTCTGTTCCTACACCTGAGAGGATTAAACATATATTTGTTTATGTGCATGATTTTCTCGGTGCCCTTTCCTTGCAGTGTATCCTTTAAAATGTGGCACAATGCTGCACCCCCCCCCCCAAAAAAATAAATAAATAAATAAATAAAAGAACTGAACACCACATACCTAAGATTGCATAAATATCAAAATGCTACAATCCGTGAAAGCTTTGAACTTTATTTTAATCATTTGAATAGTCCATCAACTCCTTAATAAGTAACCTTAATGCAGGAGGTATTCCTACATATTGGTGGAGAGTGTGGGCAATCTGAAGTATGTTATTTGGAATATAATACTATATATATCAAACCCTCTATGGCAGGGGTGGCCAACCCGCAGCTCGCAAGCCTCATGCTGCTCTTTAACTAGTTTCATCTGGCTCTTCAAGAGCTGTCACATGACATGCATCCTACAGCGAGATGACACACTGACCATGTAAGCCTGTTTGAGTGTCATCAAATGAGCGACAAGAGAATCTTTGGTGTGATATCATTTGTGTTGTAAACAATTTCTGTCAAGTTACCTCTTAAAATGGCAGAAAAAAAAAGCACAGCCAATTGAAAATATAAATAAGAACACAGGATGGAGAGTTTATATTTCTTTGTTAAACGTAATGGCAAGCCGATCTGGCTTATATGTCACGCAGAATTAGCGCATTTCAAAGCTTCAAATCTTCAGCGTCACTTCACCCTAATATCGAACAGAAATTCTCAAGAACAAGTTGGTCGCTTTGAAAAGCCAGGCAGAAAAGCAGGTGCAGTTTTTCCAAAAAGTTACGAAACACTCGAAGACTGTTAAGCTTGTATCATATCAGCGGACTTGGAACATAGCACAGGCTAAAAAGCCATACAACGAAAGGGACTTCATTAAAAAAATGCCTAAATGCTTAAAAAATACATGATTAAAAGATGATGTTCATGTGTACCCATGTGTATGATGTGGCTCTTTGCAGTAAAACAGAAAAAAAGTGGCTTTTAGTCTCTGACTAGTTGGCCAACCCTGCTCTATTGTGACAGATAAGCTAAATGTGACATTCTAAGTGGCTGTAGCGATCATGGCCTTTCCTTCACTGCAAAAATGAGTGCATGTTAAAGCTTCTCCTCTCTAGGCAGGTCTGGGTCACCTCCAGGGTAGTCAAGGCTTGTGGCCTTTTTGCCGACCATTCTTCTTGTTGAGACTTGCAGGCTATGCATCTTTCTCAAAAAAAAAAGGTGAGCAGAGCAATGCATTATAGGATGAGCGGCCTACTGTTTCAGCCCAAGGGAATGCAACGTGCCATAACACACCAGGTGCATGGGCCAAAATAAACACTGGAGTAATGGCAAATACACCATCAAGGACAACAGAGAAGCATCCAGGTGCTATTAATACCATGACCCATTCTGTATGTGAGTGTGTTCAGGACACAGTCTGCTGATCTTGCATAAAACTGCTCATTGACGGCGTATAAAAGAGCACAAAAATGCTGTGAGGTAGATTTGATACTATTTTTTTGTACTTTAGATGTTTCTAAAAACTAAAGAAAGGCAGTTCAAAGGCAACCCAGTCACTGCATCATTTGGTGTTACATCTTTCCATAAAATACTTTAAAAAGAAATGCTTTCTGACAATTTGGGGTAAAATGGGAAAGGTTATCACTGTTTCGACATGTCTACGTCCAAGCACCTGTTCAAGGTGTTTCATCTGTGCTACAGAGAGCACTAAGCCTTGTTCCCCTGCCACTAATCCATAGCAGAAACAGCTTTCATGGGATTAATATCAAGAGGCAGTGTTGTGTTTGATAGTACGGTTCATTGTCGCGCTTGCCACACTTGTTTTCTTACATCACAGTAAATCCCAGACTGAAGTGTTTCCTAAATGCAAGCTAACTGTTCAGTTTGACACTCTTTTTTAGTTTGTGGTACATCTGGGAGTACAAAGAACACAAGTCTGGGGCTTGGCGTCACACTATGATTGCTTAAATACTATCACAAAGATAATTGCCAAAGTCTCTCTGTATATTAAATTCTGGATGAACAAAATAAATAAAAAAAAAAATCGAAAAACTCACATGAAGCTCCAGATTAGTTTATCCACTTTTTATATAAATGTGCTACAATGGTAACCATAGTGATATATAAATGGAATAATCAATTGTCCTAGGAGTGAATCACCGGTTTATAAACAGTGAGTTTAAACAGGCAATATCCAATTTTTACCCATTTAAGCAGCTTGATGGACAAAATGTGGGTGAAGCATAGAAGTCGAAAGAAAAAAGAAAAAAGAAAAAAATATCTATGCATAATTTAAACCCTACAGTGAAAGACTGGTCAACGATTTTAAATCATACACACTATACATACTTCCAATATCAGATGTAAGGAATTGCAGGTAATATAATCCAAAAATAACAGAAGAATCTTTACTATAAATTCTTCTTTCTTTTTTTTTTTTTTTTTTTTTACCGTGTCCTGTCTCGCTCAAAAGCCATCACATGGGAGAAGAAATGCTTTGCTGAGTTTTGCTTTCTCCAGGGGAGTAAAACACCTGGTGTGGTGTTTTCTCCTCTGGATTGGAGAATTAAATGTATGTAATATTTATTAGTTGTGGTTCCCATGAGCCAGTTTACATTAGTTGTGTCAAGACAAGGCGGCGTTGGACTGAACGAGTGAGTGTGTAAGGAATTGCGGAAGGGTGAGGGGGAAAGGTTCACAAGTGAAAGAAAATTGGAAAAATACCTACCTGAGCATACCATATAAGTCCTAGTTACAGTTCTCTTTGTCCCATTTGCAGTTTTTACGTAACAAAGTGCATTTACCTAGAAAAACCATGTCCGTTTGTTAATGTGAACTGTAATAAAAGAAAGAATTACGCTTCTTTCAAATCTATTTCTCTTGTGCTTTACAAACTGTAAATGGCCTGCATAGGTTTTCAGTCAGTGAGCTTTAATCCCAGGTTTTTGACAGTGAAAGTGACATAGAGGAGAATGTGTCTGAGACAGAGGATAATCTTCAGGAGGACTCATCCTCCTTAAATCAGACAGAGACTGCTAGTGTTGACCCTCCTGTTGTCTCTCAACCTGTCCCTTCTAAAAATGGAAAATTATGATGGTCCCGCTACCCACTTGAATGACAGGGTAGATTTAATACTGCAAATGTCATCAATATAGTTTCATGGCCAAACAGAAAGGCTGTTTGTCATGTTCAAGACATAAAATTAGCTTTTCATTATCAGGAGGTTTCACCATTGCATCACCATTAACCATCATAAGGCAATTTATATATTTATATATATTACTGGTTTACCACATTGATCACCAGTTTCTGACAAATCAGACCCACTGGAACAAAAATAAAAACATATGAGTCTTTCAAGTGGCATGTGTCTGTTTATGCTTTGTTTTGAATATTTGTTATTCAGAATGACTAGTATCACAATCTAAGGAAGTCTTCCCCTTTCTGAATATCCCTTAATCTCTACACCTTTGCCACGTCCCACCTACTTTCTAGACTGATATTCTGGGTAAGTAAACCTGCCCCTCTGAGCTTACAAGCTCAGCAGACACACTCTCCCTCAGGGAATTCTATGTGGGCAGAAATGTTCAAACCTGGGACCAAAACAGAGGTCAGAATCAGCAGTTTTTTTCTGCTTACACCAGATCAGCAACCTAATCATTAAGTATCACCACACCACCCAACAATGATGTCCACCCCCACCCCCCATCTTTTTTGTCCTGCCTGTAGCCTTTTTAAAAAACTGCTTGTGCAACCATGCTGTAACATTACTGTGTACTGTGTCTCATGCCGTCAATTACTTTGATAAATGTGAATCTGGCCATGACTGTGTTTTGTTACAGCACATTCATATTTTATAGCTTGTGCAGATCGTCTTGATTTAGGGTGATCTATGAGTTTTCTCTTGATTGCATCTAAGGTGTATGTTATGTCAGCATATTAAAGCATGGCTTGCACATCAACATACAATATAGACTGGATTGAGAATAATCTGAAAAAGATAATGGAAAAACAAGAGTAAAATTGTCATCGTTGCAGAAGCCTGTGTTTAAGGGTTTTAAGTTATCTTTCGATAATGCCCCTTTTTTCACTCAAAGACACCGAGAAGACATTATGGTGATGGGCTTTACAAAATCTAGAAGAATAAGACATTAAAACTCACACACTGACGATAAAACCAGAATGACTTGTCTAATGTTGCAATTTGATATCTGCTTTGTGAAAAGAACCCCTAAATGCTTTCAAAGTGATTTGTGTGACTTAATTCTGCAATAGAAAATTGCCACTTTGCTCAATTGTAAAGTGTAATTAACTTCCGTGTTATTAAAATCCCACTAGACCTCTGCTTAAATTAGACTTATTAAGAACAATCAATATAAAAGGTCCAAAAATGCCTCAAACGTAATTTTCTTCTTGGTTACCACTGTTTTGTCAGTGTTAAAACATCGAAGCCCTCTTTTTTCTGCACGCCATGATAGAAAAAATGCAGCAGATTTATTCTTTAGCTTATTGTCTACAGTACCGTGTGAAAAATGCGGTAAAGAAAGAATGTTTTCAAATATGAACGTTAATCATTGTTTAATCTTTCTTCCTCACCCTAGTAGAAGATGTTGCTGTTTTTCAACCTCCTTTACAGCTGTTTCTGTTTCAGTTCAGCACTGAGTTTCAACCTATGTTCATTAGCACCTATATGCTATAATTGGTTGATCATACATCCTACAAAGTGCCTGACTTTGTGCAAGTGCACCCATGCTACTGTGAAGGCAAATGGTTATAACAAATATTGATTGTATTTCTTTTCTTCAATCACTTTAAATTTTTTTTCACTTTTTTAAATTGACAAAACATTTATTTAAAATTGTTTATATTTGTGAAAGCATTCTTTGTTAATTTTTTTCACACATGCCTAAAATTTCTGCACAGCACTTTACATAGTAGCTTAAATGTAAGAAGTTTTACTGACTTGAAAGGGAAAAATAATTTTTATTAGTTCAAATCATTGGAAAAAAGCTTCTTTTGGAGAAGCTTTATAGATATATTGTTTGTTTTGGTTAGTAAAAGCGTTTTAAATGTCATGCAACCAAATTTTATCACTACTATAAATATGTGTGAGCTTTACTGATAAGATTTACAATGTTGCTTTAAGTGCAAAGCAGATTCCTTAGCTTTCCTGTTCTCATTCAGGTCAGGAATCCGGAAAACCACATACCTTTTGCTTACGTCTGTATTTCTTTTTTCATCCTACCTAGAAAAATGTGTAAGCAACCTTTAAAAATGTTAAATGAGTCAAGCTGGGGAGGTCACATATGCTGGAGAGAGCCTCCGTGACAGCACAGGAGTGTTGGGCTCACAGTCTATGAAAAAAGTGTGGAGGAGCACTTGGTTTCCTTTAGCAGGTGGAGTTTGCTCCAAGTCATCAAAATGCACCCACAGAGAAGAGCTGATGGGGCTGAAACGCTAAATAAGCTCAATCAACAGCAGTGATAATATTTCATACCCCCAAGGCTCTCGTTTTGTTTTGTTACTTTTTTCTGTTTTTGTCCTACCAACTCAAAGACAAGAGAACATTTTTCAGCTTGGCTCATCACCCCCTCCGACCTTTTCTCAGTATCCCAGTCTCCCCATCTGCCAAGTGATGCCAGAGCCAACAGTCCAAGAAGCTAAAACCAGAACACGTCCCCTAGAACTCAAACTTGTCATATGGTTTTAAAAAGGGCCTTTTGAGGGGAGTGTGGAAAAAAGGGAAACATGCTGAATGGTGTAGTTCATTAATCACAGGCTTAAAAAGGCTGAGAGAGTCACACACTTGCTTCCGCAGCCAGAGGTAAGAGATTCATCTGTTTTTCTTTTAGCAGAGCTCTGCCGTGGCCTGGTCTGACTTTGAGCTCAAACACCAAGAGCATTGTATGTATTTCAATGGGTCGGACTGGTTCCATATCTGCTACTTTAGCCAGAGGCAATGCCGATACAATAACAAGCCCTCAGGAACAGTCCTTTCCGCTTCTTACCAGGATTTTAAAAGTGACATTTGCACATTTTAAAAGTCCTACACTAATAACATTTCTACATAATTCACCAGGTGAAAAGCACAGAGGGAACGAGTCAATGAGTTGCAACACAGATTGATGTTGATGAACGCACATCTGCTTACACGGAAGCTTAAAGGGCACAATTCTGGCAAAACACCCACAAAAACATCAATATTCAATCGATATTTTCAAGTCGTGGGGTGCCAGGATATTGAAGAAAAGCATCCACTAGGCACATATGCTCACACGTTTCTACAAAAATAGAGCTGAAAAAATTAACGCAAGTATTATTTTTTTGTTCCTTCATGACACTTCAAGGACTAAAAGTCACACGTACGTGCAGCAAAAGCAACACCTGCTGAAAACTGACACTTGAATGTTTTATTGCCGTGTGAAATATTACTCTTGTCTATTATGTGGGCGGCGAGACAATTACACCGGATCAGTGCTATTTGATGATGCTTGTAATGGGGTCAGACTGTGTTTTGTCATTCAGAATTGTAGATGTAGTATAATTTTTTACACCCTTTGATTTCATTTTATATATATTTAGTACTAGTCTCTACACAATATACAATACTGCAGAATTTTAGGTAGAAGGGATCAAATGCAGTACAAACATTTTCAATGATTTAATGATTGTTTATCTTTGAAAATGTACAAAAGTGAGTGAAAACAATAAAAAATCGTATTAATCTTGTTCTTATAGCTGTATTTTGTACGATTACAGTCAAGTGTACAATCGAACAAACGTGCTAATAATCATCTATGTCACAGCCATGTTGGAACTCAGTCCTTTAATCCTCTTACACAGCTGTTTCAGTTCATCACTATCAAAAGGTTGAGACACTGGGCTATCAATATATGCTGCAAAAGCTCTTTAGCTATATAGATGAGGATTGTAGATGCAGTTTTCAGCCAAGGTGCAGCAAATGAAAGACACATCAAATTCAGAAACATTTTTAGCCTAGAAAAAAATGCATAAATAAGTCCAGCAGTGCAATCAGCTCAGATCTGGTAGAACTAGAAGATGCGTGCACCCAGGTATACTGTCGGGAGAAAGCTTCCCAGTAGTGGTCTTCATGAAACAGTTTACATTTATGTATTTAGCAGACACTTTTATCCAAAGCGTCTTACAGTTCGGGGTAAACATTAGCAGTTTGTTACAAGGTCTGATTAATCATAAGACATATTACAATGATATAGTGAAAGTGACATTGGGACCAAGTATGGAGTGACCCATACAAGGAATTTTTGCTCTGCATTTAACCCATCCAAGTCACAAACACAGCAGTGAACAAACACACTGGGAGCAGTGGGCAGCCATAGCTGCGGAATCAATATTATTGCTGGTATTTCGCATGGACCAACAGTGTATTCCCCACAATGCAACTGTAGCCCTCAAACTCACTGCAGTGCAGCAAGCGGGCCTCAGCTTCATTATACTTCAGCAGTCAGAGCAAATATCAAATTTCAACTTGACGCTGAAAAAAGGGGCCCTCAGCTTGCAGCAATATTTTTTTTTTTTACTTTTTAATTTTATTTTAAATAAATAATACAAAAATATGTTTTTGTTCATTTTTATAAATAAATAAATAGATAAATAAATAAATACCTTTATGGTAGATTAACTGCTACTTTTACAAACCAGATATTTGGTGAATCTAACCATTTTATCTTAATGGCTTGAAGGGATCACCAGTTATATTGGCAAAGTTTAGAATTAAGAGCTAAGGACAGCAAAATAACATGCAAAAATAATGGCTTTGCACTGAGCATGTCAAATTTTCAGTTCAGGGTTGAGTGCATCTTGCCAAGGAAAGGTGTCTGAAGAGAGTGGTTAGACTTGTTTCTGCCACTGGTCTCCCAATGTATTCCACCTTAGACTACTACTAGAGCGGACAGCCAAACAAACACATGAGCCACTCTGCAGTGCATGTGTATGCCAGAGACTTCTGTAAGGAGTGTGACAGATAAGTCATGTTTCTGACTCTATTTGCAACTCACAAGGAAACCAACAGGAAACTGTGGCACACTTTACAACACATCAACATAGTGTGCATGTAAACACAGATAGATTTGATTCAACCATGAACACAACAAATGCATAGTTACTTTCTTTGTATGCATCAAGACTTGTTTAACATTCAAAGTTAACCATCAATCCATCCTGCAAAGCAAACCAAGCCCTACTTGCTTTCTGTACTTTCATCATACGAGCATGCTACTAAAACATGAAAAGTAATGGTTGAAGTTTAAGTCACTTACTTTTAAAAGGAGCTTTTAATAGATTAAAAATTAAGCCATGTTGAAATTAATTGGCAGTATGAATCATTCAAAGAGCAAAGTTCTGGAATCTGAGGTTGCGTGTCTGACATTTTAAGTAGTGGCTGAAGTCCAGCAGCTTCATCATTAATAGCAAAGTTTATCCGACAAAGGGTGAGTTTATTTTTTTCACAATTTCATACAAAAACTGAAAAGGTTGGGTGATGATCCATGATGGCAGAACCCAATTCTCTTTGATAAATACATGCTTTTCTTTTAGTCCAGATTTATACTTGCAAATTCCTGGCAGGTACTACCAAAAACGAGAGAAGGGCAGTGAGAAGTGTGTTCTGACTTGAAATATTCATCTGTGATTACCTGTAGCCAATGAGAGAGCAGCATCTAGGGTATACAGAGGCATAGACAGTAATATCAACAATGGTTTCATTTCAAAAGGGGCTTTCTCTGTGTATTTTGAACCAAAAAATTAAATTAAAACTCACGCTGTCCCATTTTTGAAAATCCCTCAAGACCTTGCATTGTTTTCATATAATTTCTTGTGAGTGTTTGGTTGTGAGATGCAGTTTCAGAGCACGATTTTGTCTAGTCATGCAGAGTAAAATACCCTGTTGCTGATCTGTCATGCAGTGTGAATTTAGCAATGACCGGATGCTGTGGTGTGTGATGCAGTCTGGGACACAACTGTTGTGAAAATTCTGCAGTCTGAACTTGGCTTGAAAATGCCCCACAGGCTCTCTGGTCAATTGTAATACTTTTAAACAGAATAATCGTCACTGTCTGTGTCTTGGTTTTTCTCTTTCGCAGCTGCTAGAGTTTTTCATTCTCAAGAAATGGTTTTCTTTCGAGTGGGTTTTTTCGAGGAGTTACTGTATATTTTTTCACATTTCCATCAGTGCTCCATTTGTTCAGCAGATATCTTTTGTTGTTTGTTGATAAGTATAAGTGTTTGTTTGTAATAAAATATGTTTAAAATATTTCGATTGTGCGGGATTGAATAGATATTTTCTTCCACTCCTGCGCACAAATAAGAATCTTACTTAATAAATTGTGTTGTGGACTCAAAGCGTTGGATGCATTGGTACTCGAGGGACTGCAGTACCAATAACATAAAAAATAACATAAAAGCAATAGAGATGTGACCAAGCCTAAAAAGTTCAACCCAGCCCAGACAATTTACCTCGACCTGAACCGGATTTTATTATTACAAATCTTATGGTCTGCATCTATGCATTTCACATTATTTGGGAGGTGCATGTCAAGTTCCTGCCTTATTATTAACTTATTATTCCCTTTTGTGGACACGGGGGTCTGCTGGTGGACATTAAAATCCGGTTCAGGTCGAGGTAAATTGTCTGGGCTGGGTTGAACTTTTTAGGCTTGGTCACATCTCTATTGCTTTTATGTTATTTTTTGTGTTCCTGACCACCAGGAAAAACAGGCTTCCCCAAAGCCCATGGTATAGTTTGAACACTGTTGGATCCTCAAGAAAGATTTGGTTAGATAGTGAAGAATTAATTTAGACTAGAAACATGATTATTAACAGGCTAAAAAAGCTTTCCATGCTGTTTTTAGATGGTACGCCAGCACTTTTAGGAACATCTGCTTTTAGTAATGGAGCTACTTTCCTTTCAGACTATAAGATAAAAATGCATATAATCATGTTTAATGAACTCAAGTGCTCATAAACCTGACAGAAACTCTGGGTGGCTCTCATGATTTACATCTCCAGTGAAAACTCTGCTTTCACATTTTCTCCTGCTGTCTTCTTTTGAAGTTCTCATTTCAGCTCTCAGCTCCTCAGACTGACAATCAGCCTCTTCTCACAACTCGGATTCAAAAGTTACATTTTTATCTCAGATGCCATTTAATCTTGAGCTTTTTCCTGGAGCAAAATCCAGCATGACCAGCAGAGTGCGTTTAGGAGGTAACTTGTTTGGGCAGGTTTGATTAACGCTGGATTGAGTTGGTGGACCAGCTAGCAAACTGCTCAAAGCTTGGGATGGTCATGCTGGATTTTCCACTAGGCCTGTCAGCCAAAAAGAAGTGGTCAAAGTCAGTCTGAGATCAATGAACTTAATTATTACTCAATTACCAAAGTTATGTCATTTAAAAGTTATGGGAATGGCAATGGAAAACTTTTGCTCACCAATCCTCTTCTCTTCTCTACTCTGCCATTCATCTTTGACAATTTTGTTTTGTAAAAACTATACAATTCACGGCAAGGATGTCATATGTTTTTTGTTCATATCGAATAATGCTAAGATGATTCAAAATAAAGTTATTATTTTGAGCATCCTCATTTAAAACATAGCTGCTGTTTAATGCTGACATGGAGATGTAAGGACGCGAGAATTAAAAAGGATTGCACTTTTAAAATGAGTCTTGATCAAACTACACCACAATCCGAAAAGACACCCATAAAAGCAATCCAAATGCACAAAAATGAAAACAAGTTTGGGCAAGAAAAAAATTGTCTGTTCTCTCTGGTTATTGATTCACAATGATCAGAGAGCCAATAAAATCTCAATGCTTTGTTGAGTTGGAAGGATTTCAAAGCCAGCGGGTATGCTCTCAGACTCAGACAGAACTGGTCCCAAGTGTTGTTCAGAGCCTTGAGATAATTAATGATTGGAGAAGACTTGGAATCTGCAGCCATTGGGCTTTTCACAGTTTAATGTTGTGTTTAACAAAGCTTTGTGATTGCAGAAAGTTGGATTTAAAGAGCAAAAGGTAACCCCTTATAGAAAATCCAGCATGCTTTTGATCAATGCTGGTTAAAGATATTCCAAAACATGTTGTTGATGTTACTGGACTTTCCACTAGGATTGGCTCTTTCAATAAAGGTCTGATTTCGTGTTGTTTTGTTGAGAAACTAATAATATCATTAAAATGTTCTATTGTCTGTTGTAATCTCAATTTCTGGTCCTCATCCCCATTTTCCAACCCGCTTATTCCCTTTTTTGGGATCATGGGGTCTGCCGGTGCCTATCTCCAGTGCACATTGGGCATGAGGTGGGGGTACACCCTGGACAGGTTGCCAGTCCATCACAGGGTAACAGTCACTCACACATTCACAGCTAAGATTATTCAATTAACCTAACCGCATGTTTTTTTTTCATGTGGGATTGTGGGGGAAACCTCAGGAAACTCACGCAAGCACAGGGAGAACATGGAAGTTCCTTCTAGGAAGGTCACCTGTGAGCCTTGAATGGGCAACCTTCTAACTGGAAGGCCACAGTGGTACACATTGAGCCATGGTTCCGCCCCATCAGCCATTTTATTTAGCGTAATTTAGAGAGAACTTGGAAATTTAGATTGGACTCATGGGTGAAATTATTGGTTCATGTGTGAAATGATGGCTTTAAAATTAAATGATAACCCAAAGTGTTAGAGACATGGACTATAAAAATATATGGGTCTGTGACATGTATTTTTGGCTTTTTCCTATAGACTTGCTTTGGCCAGAAATCATTTAACAACCAGCAACATGCACCACAGTATGGCTTCACCCCGCCGGCCATTTGAGACACAAGTGGTTAGAGATGGAACTTTGTTTTGCTGCATTCATCTTGCCATCAATTTTAACCAAGATCCTTGTGCCTTTGGAGCTCACACATCCCCAAAACATCAGTGACTCACCTCCGTGTTTCACAGTGGGGAATGGGTCATATGCCTTGTTTATGGTTCAATTTTGGTCATATCGTTCCAAATATCTGTGTTCCTGAAGTCTTTTAGCTCTTTAACACACTGTAAGCGAGCTAATGTGTGGCATTTATGTAGTAATGGCTTTCTTCTGACAACCATGCAACCCATTTTTCTTCAAGTTTCTCTTTATTGTGCTCCTTGACACAATTTGTTTCAGAGAGCCCTGCATTTCAGTTGAAGTTATTGGTGGGTTTTTCTTTGCATCCCTTACAATTTTCTGGCAGTTGTAGCAGAATTTTTGTTGATATACCTGACCATATATTTAATCAGAGTTTGAACACGGCTGATTGGCGTTCCCATTTTATATCCCTTTCCTGTTTTGTACAGTTCAACTATCTTTTCTTGTAGATCCTTTGACAAATCTTTTGCTCTGTTTTGTCCATTCAGAGAAATAAATCATGATATATCCGAGATTGCTTTCAGAGGTCAACAGTAAGGAAACCTTTCAAACAGACAAGGAAGAGACATTTGTTGCTGCCAACAAGATTACATTTATCTATCTTACGGCCTTTCTTTCATGACTACCCAGATAATCCCGACCAGTATCAGTTTGGATGCTGCTCCTACCTTTAAAGGTTGTTCTTGAGCTCTGGTGCTCAACCCACTGTAACAGTAACCGGGAAAGTGATAAAACATTGTATGTGGGATCCCGGATAGCAGGTCCATCTTACAGATTGGCGTTTCTGTTTATGTTGATCTAAGAACCAATTGAAATTTTGGGTGGCCGGGTAAGTTTCTCATCTACTCACATAGCAGCACATTCTATTGAGAAACTCTGGATCAATAAGAAAATATTTTTCTTAATTATTTTTCATCCATTTATTGTGCAAATGAGCCTTTCTAATCAGTTTTTTTCCCCTTAAATCAACTACAAAGTACCGAGATGGCTAGCCTTGTATGTTTCAAATTGTGTTTTATTGGGTATGGATGAAGGAAAATGTGCTGTATTGATTGTCCTAGATCTAAAAATAGCCTTTGTTAAAATAATGATGGCTTTTTTTGTTGCTCAGTCAGTAGAGCATTGCTCCATTCAACCAAAGGTTGTGGCCTCAAACCCAGAGGAAAGCAAGAACAGGTGAACATGTTCATTCTTTGAAATGTAAGTCACTTTGGATAAAAGCATCAGCCAGAAAGGAAAATTGTACATGGAAATGATGTGCTGCCTTGGAGACTGGTGTATCGGGTTTAAGGCTGTCGAATATGAATGTTTTAGCTATAATCTCCAGGGATTTTTTTTTTCAGCTGAGGGGTATATTCTTCTAAGACACTGATCTATGGGGTTCCACAAGGCTCTGTTATAGGACCTTATCTTTGTCCACTGTTTATGAAGGCTTTGGGAGACATTATCAGGCAGCATAAAATCTGGCTGTCTTCTTGCTTACTTAAATCCGGTGATCTGGTCAATCAAGGTATTTGGGCTGCAGAAAGCACGGGGGGCATTTCTGACCAACTGTGTCAAAATGTCTTGGATGTCATCTCAGGTCAGGAACCTCAGTCTTCTCCTTGACCCAGATCTGTCTGTGATTAAACACGTGGCGAAAGGAAAAACACGTGGTGATCAGAAATAGTTCATGGTAACTGCTCATAATTATTAGAAATGATTAAGCATGCCATAATTTCTCAGATTTTCATTTTCATAATTCAATGCCTTAGTTGCAACTTTCCAGATGAAGAATTTAATTTTTCTATTGGCCCAGAATGCAGCTGCCAGATTGACGATTGCTACCAAAAAGCTTGAGTGTATTTGTCTAGTCCTAGCCAGATCATAGACCAGTAAGCCATACAATTCAGCTGAAGATCCTTTTATTATTTTTTTTTTCTATAACTAGCTCAGATTTTTGAAGCCAGGTGGGATCTTGAAAAAAGTTCAATAAGTTCTCAGCATTATTTTTTTCTTTCTTTTTTTATCAGTTGCTGCCCAATGTCTCTGGAATGAGCTTCTAAGAGAGATTTTCTTTGGCCCTACAAAGTTTATTTTTATGTATTTCTTTATTATTAAAATCATATTTGTGTGCATACATTTTAGGTCATTGTTTGTGAACCTGTGATGGTTTTTTTCTGTTCATTGTCTAAATGTTTTTATACTTTTCCATGTTTTTCATGTGTTGTACTTTTTATTCATTGTTTTCTATAAAGCGCCTTGGAGCTGCCTGTCTGTTAAAATGTGTGTTATTTTCATACATTTTACTTAGTTACTTTTAGAAACCAGATTATACCTGTCAGTCGATGAGATGTATGGCTGTTTCAAATTCCTCTGTCATAGGATTAGTTCAGACTCAGAACATCTCAGAATCTCTGGCTATTACATCACCCTTTCCAGATTGGATATGTGTCAGTTTCTGGCTCAAAATAAGAAGCTGAAGTCTAAAAGAGTTTGGATGGTTAAAGTATCCTGCTTCTGTAGTTGCCTTGTCTGAAAGTGTCAATTTAAGGTGTCCTCAAAGTTGGAGAGTTTTTTATTTTTTATTTAAGCGAATTGTCTGCTTTCCACAGAGACGAATGGAGATCGTGTGGAGGTGAGAATCCAACTGGAGACCAGAATCACTAGTTCAAGATTAAGGTGAGTGTACTTTGTTGGCTTGTTCCAGGAGCGGGAGATGCAAGACTGCAAATGTAGAAGCATAGGTCGAAGACCAGACCGAACACTCTAGGCCAGGGGTGGGCAAAGTAATTGCTGGAGGTCCACAGTCCTTCCTGGTTATTGTTCCAACCCTGCTTCAGTTTAACTCAAAGTTAAAATATTTACATGTATTGAATTTATTCATCCCGTTTGACAATTATTTTGTGTATTTGTCTCTTTTCTTTTGTTTTGATGGCAGCTTATTAGTGTTTGAACAGTGTTTAAATCCTAATCTAATAGCTAAACCAGCCTAGCATTTCCAACGGAGACTGTCAAGCGGAATTGAGAGATGGTGCTGTTACAGTTTACCCCGCAGGAGGTAACTAGCCAACATTAGCCAGCCAAACCTTGATGTATTGTGGAATGCACTTCTACTTTTTCATCTTGTTACGAGAAAGGAACATTCAATAACACGAGGGTACACTGGGCCTGGGTCCGGTTCAGGATGGGGGTGATGGATTTGTTCTTGCTGAGCCGGAATGGAGTCCTTTGTAGATCTAAAATGAAGACATATCTTCTTTTTAGCCATCTCTAATCAGTTTATATCTGTGTCCTCTGCTTTGGTCATGATCGATCGATGCAGAGCTGCTTTTGTTTGTCTGTTATCTTTTTCTCGGAAGGAGTATGAAGGGGGTTACCCAATTTAATTCTCCCTGTGTGTAATATTCCGGGGAACGATAATCAGATTCAGCTCCACGTTGATAACATCACACCATAAAATAAAAGGCAATATCTCACCATCTTTCTATTATTTTGCCCTATTTCTTTTGGCAAAAAGAACATTTTTATTTTAACAAAAGAGTTTGACATTCTCTGCAAATGAATACAGTATATGAGCACTAGAGCTTATGTCTTTCTTTATGTGTTAAGTGTTAACCATCGACTCACTTTCTCGTTATGAGAGACTGTGAGTTTAATGATCTGTAAAGAAAACCACAAAACTAACTCCTGGAAGCTTGAAAATGTTCTTTAAATCAAATATTTTTTGTTCCCCAGAGAATAAAAAAAACAAGATCATAAATGAACCACCTGAGAAAATACAAATCCCAAAAGCAGCCAGGTTTGCCAGTGATTTTAATAACATCAAATTTGTAATTTCTTCTTCCAGACTGTGAGAGCCACAAATCCCACACCAATATGTCCTTGTTTTCAAGCCAAGACAAACTTGAGCACAAACATAGAATCATACAAGCACACCCCGACACACAAGCACACTTACCACACATCAATGGAATTAATGGTTGAGGATACAGATTTGAACTTTGATCTGAACTAATTAATATTTACCAAATCAGTTTGCAAGATTTTTTGTTTTGTTTTTGGAGACCTTGAATGTCAGATCTTGAAACTCCAGGTCGCTTTGAAATCTTTGTCTTGGAGAGACCTTTTTGATAAAGTATAACTCCCTTGAGTCTTGTTGTTGTGCCCAATCTCAGCTCTCAACTTTATAAACCTCCTCATATTGGTAGTTTTTTAGTTTTTTTACAAAAATCAGGTGTCGAAGTGTTACTTGAGCTGTTTAGTTTTCTCGTGTCACTACATTTTGTTGAGTGATGAAAATAAATTGACATGTATATGGATAAAACAAGAATTTATGTAAAAAAAAACAAAAATTACCTTTTTGAAACTTACACATTTTATTTGAAACTAAAATTAAACAACATCATACCTACTTAATTTAAAACAGCCCCTGTGATTGGCACATGCCCTGGTGTGTGCAGACACTTCCAAGAGTTAGTAGTAAAACATCCAAATAAAATGACTATTAAAGATAGGAATGAATTTGGTGGAATGTATGATCTGCAGTTCACCGTTTTTCATGTGGCACGCCATGATGACATCACAGTTTGGCGGAACATAACGAAAAGGCTGTCTTACGCACTGTATCATCAGCAGGGAATCTGTCCGAATACAGTAAATATCTATTTTAAAACATTTTGTATAATAAGCAACCAGTTTTATTTACCCTGAACGCTTTTTTTACAAGCATTTTAATAGCATCCTTCCATTTCATCTCTTTTAATTTTCTCATAACAAATGGTGATTTACAACACATATCTTTTAAATAAAAATTAAAAAAGTCACTTTTGTAAGGGTGACTTTAATCTCCCACCATAAGAATCATTATTTGCCATTGTCTTGACTCAAGGTGAACCATTTGTTATTTTCATTAAACCACAAAGAAACTACTTCAAAGATCTGTATTTTCTCCAGGAATCAGAAGCAGTATTCTCTTACAAAGAACATCTGACAAGCTTTAACTATCTTTTGCTTTTGGAGCAGAAACTAGATGTATATGTATGTAACTGAAACACAATCAGACATGAAAAAAATAATAAAACAAGCTGTTTTCCCAACCAGATCTATTCTCTGGCCTCATATCAAAGTCTCTGTGTTGTAATCAGCAGGACAGATTCTTCAGTGTGTGATGTAGATTGGCATGCTGCAAAAGCACAAAGTGCACATCCTTTTTACTGACTCGCCTTATTGGCATTCAATGCCATTGTTCTCACATTTCAACGCTTTGCTGTTTCCATGGTAACCAAAAGCGTAATCAGAGGAAGGCAGTTATAGATGTGCCTCTATCACAGATAGCAGCCCCAGTCCCTGATAAAATATCAAAGACTGAATGGAGATAAACCATCATACATATGTGCCTTTAGAGCGAATCACGACTCATAATATATCACAAACCCAGGGAACTGAGCACAGAGCAGCATCCAACTTCTGTATGTGATGCAACATGTGCTCTATAAAATACAGTCCCTATGGCACTCAAGACTGGCAAGACATTGCATTCAGTTTCATAAATTACATTTTGCTGATCATTGGGTTAAGTTGTATTATTATTTAATTTTATGTTTGTTTGGCAAGATAAAACAGGTACAGGGTTTGTTGGTAATTTAATGTAGTCTCAATAATGTGTACATTAAGGCTGTAAACCTTAAACCAATGCAGCCGGATGCCTGGTTGAATAAATATGGATGAGCTATCAATTGTGCCAGTTGTGGAGTCATTGATCAAGTATCGCAAGACTTGGATTTAGTTGGGGGCATCGTACACATACCACGAGATCTGAAACTAACCATGACACCCTGATCAGCGTCAGCAAGAGCCATGCTTTTTGCAAAGCACCTAGAGCAAGGGTTCGCAAGTCAAAAGGATCCACCTACTATATATGTAATATTTATTTATGAATATATTATTTATCTGCTGGGCTAGCATACATAATGACACAACCCATATTGCACAGAACAAATACATACAAGTACATTATAAAGAGGCACTTGCACAATGACATCAACGGGTCATAAAAGATACTTGATGTGCATAAATTATAATAATTAGGATGGATTATTGGCTGATTACATTAATGTATGTCTTCTTTGTTGTCTAATTCACACATCTTTACGATTGACAATTTTGCAATTAATTTTGCAATGAATCTGGTGTAGAGCATCAATAGCTGCCTTCCTTACACCTATTTTTTGGAGCATTTTGGAACATTGCATAAAAAAAAAACTGTATGGAAATACCATAAATGTACATTAAAATGATGTAATGCAGTGGCAATTTTTCAGCCGGAACTGGGGCACGATGGGGCGACATTAAAGGACTTACCAAAGGACTGATTTCATTGCACCACGTTTGAAATGTTGTTTTGGTTGGTCTAATAATTTCTAAAGTCTCATCAAAGTGGTTCAAAATGATCACCTCCCAGAACTGTCTTAACTGGCTACGTTCCTAAAGAGCAGCATTGTGTGAATGCGCGTATTGCGTTCTAAGATGCAAGTAAGTTATTGTATATGAAAAAAGACCCTCTAACATATCAATATTTGGATAAAAACATGGCTACTGGGAAGCGCAAGTAGCACTATTCACAAAACTACCCCCGGATCTGATATACCGTAACATATTGAGATGACCACCAGGATCCCACAATATTTGATGGTTTTAATATGTTCAATATTTTGTATAGACTTGGTAACGTTGAATTATTTCACACTTTGTGAACATTATGTTCAGGGTCATTTAATGTTAAGGGTAAAAATTTGCGCATTTCCATTATTAAGTGTTAAGTAACTTGATGCTCAGGCTGCGGTTATTTACATATTTGTTGCACTTTGTAGTTTTGCAGGGGGTCCATGTGATTGTTATTATTTTTTTTATTTGTTGTTTGGTCAAATCACTGCTTGAGAATATGCAGCCTTTTGAAGAATTAAAAAAAATATATATTCCATGTACACTGCCATAGAATGAGCTTTTTTAAAAAATCCAATGAAATAATATTCTAAAAAATAATCAATTTTGATTTTGAATGAAATTTTTTTAAATGAATTTGTCTGTAATAAAAGGATATTGAATTATAACCTCTGCACCAAGATGGTAAGGGTGTCGTTTATCCCTGAAACGTGTGCAACACAGGTGTACATGAAGGAGAGATTTGTTTTGCTGCAACCTCTTTCTGGTAAAAAAAAAAAATCTATAAGATGAGTCTTCAATATAAATGTTGATATTGCTGAAACCTTTCCTTTATCTTGAAACAACCAGTCAAAACATCAAAACCACAATCTCAGTTCCATCAGTGCTTGATTGATTCCTCAAAGCTGAAAAGTTCCAAGCAACCCTTTGTAATGACAAAGGCCCCCATTTTGCCTCAGTTTGACTGACATTTCAAACTGCTTTGATTCTGTTCATTTTAGACAATTTCACCCAGTTGCATCATGAAGAATCAGCCAATGATACATGAAAAATTGTGTTAAAAGTGTCAAATAAAATGTCACCGACAGTGTTTGAGGGTGCATATGTGGTCATGGTGAGATTAAAGGTATGTCTTGTTTACATCAGATGTTCTGAAAGTTGGGTTTAATGAAGAGGGAGTCAATTGTGCAACGCTTGAGTACCAGAGGCGAAGCTTTTCAGTTGAGTAGACCCTGGAGAATTAGGTTGGACGTTAGTGAATCAAAAAGTCTGCTTTTTTTATTCCAGCTCACACTGAGTGAATAGAAGATGTTTACTATATAAATATACAGTATATGTATATCCAGTACATAAAATAAACACTACTAATTCAGCTCATTTTCACAGATAATATATCCTGTTAAAAATCTTACACCACTGGATTTGTGTCACAATGTGTGACCATTATTTGTATTTGCCCAATTTTTCATGTTTTCATATGTTTTTATCCCGCAGTGTTCAAGAGATCCCTCCCTTACTTTGTGTCTACACTGTTTTGTCTATCTGTCTGGTTTCTCATTTAGTGATTACAATTCCACTGTGTTTTGTGTTTGCTTTGTATGAATCCTCATCTTTCACCCAGTACAGGATCATTGTTAATCTGTGATTGCTGCCACGCACCGTGCCACCAGCGTATTTATATTTTTTTTCAATTTACAGTACTGATGTTTATGTTAACAGCCAAGTGTAAACTGAAGGCATTTTCAAAATTATATATGTGGCATTCTAATATATTTTGATCATCTATTACTTGAATGCTGGATTCTATGCTTTACTGGCAATTATCATGTGTGTTTCACAAAAAGTAAAACTATATATATATAATAAAACTAGAGAAAGAAATTAACACAAGTAACGCATTTCAGGTTTATTTTTTTATTTACGTGTGTTAAACTTGCAAAGAAATATATAAGACCAAGGGAGGACTTTTTATAGGCAGTTACATCAGTTCCTTTCATTTCTGCCTTTTGCCCATTTCATAGTTTTCCCAGTATGTTTACTTCCGCCTGGTTATGTGATCCGAGATCCATCACATGATCGCTCATTCTGTTTCTCCTCACCACAAGCCTTCCATGTGACTAAAGTGAGTTTGTGAACAAAGCCTGGTCATTCGTTCATTTAGTTTAGTTTATTCCTCCTCCTTTGGAGAAGTCTTATGTTATTCAGGTTTTCCCTAGGAGAGTCTTTTATGATTCCTTTTGAGTGTATATTACTTGTTTTTGTGATTAATGAACTCTAATACATTATTTTGACTATACAGTTATTTTTGGAGGATGTTGATGGTTTATTGCAGTTATGTTGTTTGTGTGAGGAAATCTGTGTTACAATTTTAACAAAAATTTCAATAAACAATCAGATCTTGAATTGAAAGTTTTTTTTTTTTGTCTTGAGTTTCCATTAATTATTTACATTTACATATCCAAAAAGTTTGTCTTTTAATTAAGATGAATCATTTTGGATTAATTTTGGAATTTGTTCACAACTTTTGTCGTTCTCTAGCATCTTAAACAGGTTAGCAAACAAATCAGACAATATGAGAGTGTTTCTTGCTAAATTTAGCATATAGCACTAATCAAAAAGAGTGAGTTGAGTAAATCACAAGGAACAAATGTGCACACGCTCAACTGACAATAGCAATACAAACTGTCACTGCCTCGCTGACTTTGAAAACTACCGGCTCTTGTTGACTGGGTCTGAAAATCAGTGACTCAGTCCACTGTGAGCTCACTTTCCCTCCTCTAGCGGATTCTGTTGCCGTAAATGTAAAAAGGCCGTTGCATTTACTTTCACAGATGGCTAACTCTGGTTGTTTTGAATGGCATGTGCGGTACATTGACCAGGATGCTTAATTAGCACTTTTATGAAAGCGTGTTCACAAATGAGCGGAGTAATTTCTGTGACAGCACGCAGTTGTGGTTCTTCCTTTCCCTCGGGCTTAACCTGCAGCACCTGGGCAGAAAGAAAATTAATGATCCTTCTTTATATTTCATAATGTCTACAAAAACTGAAACAGAAAAGCAAAAAAATGGCATCCAAAAATATTTTATTTCTTTAAAACAATCTAAGGTCAACAACAGTATGTACATATTTGCTATACACTGTAAATATGATGATATCCCTGCACTAAATATCTTCCACGTTACTTGCATACCCCAAGAATATTATCGGTATTTTAATCATCTGTCACCAATTTCATTAGAAATAATCACAGCTTGGCAGTGTCTTCTAAATTTAAAATGACCTTACTTCACAGGAGCTGGAACAAATTACATTTGATTGTTTACTGGTCTCATGTGATTCATTCTCGAAGGAAATGTTTACTGCTATTTGGGCTAATAGCTTTAGGTATGTTATGTCTTCTTAGTGCGGATCCCAATATTTAGCAATAAGTGTGCATGATTTCTGTCCAGCCATTGGTAAAATAACAAGTTGAATGGCAGTCGATGGTTAGAGTAAAAGCTCCATTAATTTTACTTTCAGACGGTGACAGCAAAATTTCTTGGAGGCATTTTGTTTGAATTACAATGAAAAGCTTATTTTCCGGGATGGTATAAAATTTAAAATACTATGACACTCTCAATGTCCTCATCCCAATGTTTTGTTTGGTGACTCGCTTGGTGACTTGTACTTTTTTTTTTTAAATATAATTATTATTATTATTATTATTATTATGAGTCATTCAAATTGTTTAAATAACACATAGGAATTTTAGTAAGGAATGCCAATAATAAAAGTAAATTTTACACTTTTTTGACGTTTGTTAAATTATTTAAAACATCTCTGGCAGGTGTCATCTGAAACTGTCATATTCTATAGTTATGCTGTTTACTTCGCCTTATGTCTACGCAAACTCTTGTCTGGTTGCTTCTTTTCTAGAATCCTTACTTCTTTTGGGTTGCCAAAAAGCAAAATTTGTTTTTTTCTTTCTCTCTGCTTTATTTTTATAACCATACAGATGATCTGTTTAGTATGGAAGCCCTTTTCCTTCAGGCAAAAAGAGAAAAAGCATAAACATTTACCTAACGCTAACACTCACACCTTTTGTTCTTGGCCTGCATATGCAGAACGTTTCCTAAACTGTTATTCTTGCGATGCACATGCGCATATGCAAAATGTTAGAAGTCAGCAAGTCAAAACTCAAAATGTAGACTTTTATACATGGAAATTTTTACTTTTTAAGCCATTTATTTTTATTTTTTTAACCTAAAGGAAATAGGCTTCTATAGTTTAGACAACACATTGAGAAGGAAACAAATGTTCTGTTGGTCTCCGTGTCGTGATCGAACACATTGCTCAGCATTTAGACTTACAGTACCATCTTCAGTTGTGGTTTTTATTTTTCCTCTGAAGACAACTTGCATCTTGCAACAACTTGCAGTAAGTTGTACCCTTCAATGACTCCCCAGACACTTTAAATCCCCTTTACAGGTACACTTTGTGATCTGAGAATAAAATATTCTTGTAGGATTTGGCAAGAGCTTCAACAAAGATGCAGATAAAACTCATGGACTAGTGTCTTGTCACTGAGTTTCTCGAGTCTAGCTTTTGGGAAACTTAAACAAGGGTTTGTGTAAGTAATGATCATATATGAGAAATAAAATTCCGAATAACTTTATTTTTTATGCCCAGTTAAGCAAATTACGAGATGCTTTCTATTTAAGGTTCAACTGTAGCTGTACATTACTATCATTACCAATGTACTCACTATAGAACATGAATTTACTCGATTGGAGTTATTTGAGTGGTAATTTTGAAATGATTTAACACAATTAGAAAGCAGCCCATCAGAATGCACAGTTGAGACCTTGACATAATGTATTTTACAAAGACACATCTCAGCAGGAGAGTTCATTTTATTTTACACACAAGTTTGATCAAATGTGAAAACCACACTAAGGATCTTCTCCCACACCTGGACTCTACACTCACTGGCCACATTATTAGGTACAACTTGCTAGTACTGGGTTGAGCCATGCTTTACCTTAATCCTTTGTGGAATGAATTCAACAAAGTTGAAGGTTCCAGGAGTTGCACCTGGTGTGATCTTCTGCTGCTGTGTCCCATGTGCCTCAAGGTTTGACGTGTTGTATGTTCAGAGCTGCTCTTCTGCACACATCGATTGTAATGAGTGGTCATTTTATTTACTGTTGAATTTCTCTCCACTGAAACCAGCCATTATTCTCTGGCATCAAAAAGGCATTTGTGCCCCCATATGTTCACTTTTTCTGACCATTCTCCAAACCCCAGAGATGGTTGTCTCATGTCTCTAAGCCATGTTCAACGTTCCTTAAATCAGCTCTGTATCCCATTCTAATACTTGGTTTGAACTGCAGCAGATCGTCTTGACCATGTCTCCATGCCTAAATGCATTGAGTTCCTACTATGTGATTGGTTGCTTGATTTGCATTAATGAGCCGTTGAACAAGTGTACCTAATAAAGTAATCAGTGAGTTTTGTCGACGTATTTTCATTCAGGTTATGCATTTTTTCTCAGTTTCTTCCTTTTGTTACAAAGCATGATACAGTCACTCTTCAGTTTCAGCAGAATGTCTCAATAGAACTCAGGGCACCCTGTTGGTAAACCCTGTTTTTAATGTTTTTGTATTCTTTCAGCAAAATAAATAATTTTGATGGTTACTATGTTATCTCAAACTGTTTTTTTTAACTTTACTTTAATTTTTTTTTTTGTATTAATTAGTAATTTTTGAAGTATATGGATTCGTTCTTTTATCTATAAATCAACTGTGGTAATGGTATTTTTTGTGTCTTCTACTTGTAATTTGAAAGAGCTTGTGATTATTGAATTGGACTCTGGGTGAACTAGACTATGCTGTATTGGTTGTAATAGTAATTAGAAATTACTTTTTTCACAAGGTGTTCCTGTGTCATCCCATAACACCATCTCATTTAAATCTTTATAATCATTCCTCATGATTAACTTTCTCCCAAGACAGTCTTATCGCAGATGAGAATGAGTTTCTCATCAGTGCCATATTGAAGAGAAAGTCTTTTAGTGCTTTCACTAAGGTAGAAGCTGCTCATCATCTGCAGCAGAAAGCTCTGGAGGAATACAGGAGGGGGACATACGCATGTTTTCTTGGTTGCAATGCACATCAAATTTCTGTTTGCTTCCAGATGCCACACAAAATGCCACAGCAGGGTTACTTTTGATTTCGCTAAAGGTAGAAAACTGTAGATTCCTGATAGCTCTAAATTTCAAAACATTGTTTACAAATATATTTTCATTACATTGCACAATAATTCCACAAAATACTTGAAAGTGTACAAAAAATGCAACTCAAAGTAAAAAAAAGTAAAAAAAAAATATTATGAAAATTGTTTATGTTTTATAATAGAAATTCAAAGGTGTTGAGACAAAATATAAATAAATAAATCTTAAAAAGCAAATACATAAAAAATACCAAATAATAGGTAATAAAAAAATTAAAATTGAGAATTGTATCAAAAACCATGCGAACCTCTCCTAAACCTTACAAGCACCTTTTGTGCCATTATCCTTTTGTGGTGCTAGAACTTTGAAAAACACAAGCCATCTCACAGGTCTTGTAGTTCCAAGGGTTATCCCTTCTTGTTGCCACTAGATGGTACTGACTGCACCAATTTTGGGTCCGTAAAATGAAACTAAAAGATGATCGCATAATTATCAGTCATAACTCTTGTAATGTTCATTTAAAGCCAAAAATATTTTACAAAAAAGCCCTCTACCTTATATTTGAAATCAAAATTAAACAATACCTACTTAATTCAAAACAGCCATTGTGATTGGCACACACACCGTTGTATTCTTACAGAATTATGTTAGTAAAATATGCTTATGATTATTACCTATAAACAATTTGTATCAAGTTAGATATTTGCATTTAATCTCTGTTTTATTGATACTATTTATTGGTCCATTAATTGAATAATTACATGTAATTTAATTGTATTATCTCCATCTATTTACAGGTGCCAGTGCAATGATGTATTCACTTTTGTGGCTACATTTGGGTTTTGATATTACTTCATCATCAGTGTGAGGAGGAGTCATAGCTGAGAGATAAAGAGCTATGTGTAGAGAAATGTAACTGAAGCTATTAAGGCATGGCTCTTGAATTGTGTAGATGTCTGGAGTAGAAGTTATATCTAAGGATGGATGTTCACTGAAGAGAAAATGTATTCCATTTCTTGTCCAGTTCATCTCTTCCCCCCCGGTACCCTCCAGGACCCTGGATTGTGGTATCAGGCCCAAGAAACATAACAAAAGGGGCTCTGTTGCATCTCTGCCCTGCAGCCCAGCTCTCCCCTGAGGTCTGCCTGACCATCGATTGCAAGCTACACGACAAACAAGCAGAATGAGGTTCCTAGCGAGCAGGACCACTTCAAACAGGAGTCGTTCTGTGCCTGTCAATTACCCACGCTTATTATGTCGAACTTGTTCGTTTTCAAGGTCCCCACCAACTGTGCATGAGCGCTGCTCAATAAAGCCTCAGTATATGTTTACACGTTTTGAAGCAAAAGTGGTTACAGTCATGGAAAGAAAATGCACATTTCATAAAAGAAATATAGATTAAAACTTTCTTCATAATTTCCAATTATTTCCTCTTAAAAAACTATTTGATTACCACCATCATAGTAACTGGCACACAACTAACAATAACTTTTAACTTTAAACCATTTGATGAATGGCATTAGTCCCCAATAGGCTAAAAATAAATAAAATTATAATAAAATGTGAAGGTCTATATTGGTAAAACATTGAATAAAATGTTTTTACCTGTCACCCAATTGGCCTCTCACCCAATGTGCACTGGAGATAGGCACCGGCAGATCCCTGTGACCCCAAAAAAGGGAATAACTGAGTTGAAAAATGAATGATCAATTACAGTTGAAGACAAATCATTACCAAACTACACACATTTTTAATTATTATTTCATTCATTCATTTTCCTGCTCATTACAGGCGAGAGGTGGGGGTACATCCATTCACACTAAGGGTAATTATTCAATTAACTTGACGCTTGTTTTTGGAAACATTATTACCCCAGAGGAAACCAATGGAAGCACGGGGAGAACAGGCAAACTCTTTCCAGGAAGATCACCGGCGAGCCTCAAACCGATAACCTTCTAACTGGGAAAAAAGGAAATTGTGTGTACAATGGGAAAGTTAGCTCAAAAAGGCCCCTAAAAAAGAGGCTAGTGTGGACCAGGAGATAAAAAGCCTTTGCAATCAAACACATATCAGACTTAAGACAAAAAAAATACCTTGAAGGAGGGGGGTAGGGTGGAGAGATGTGGATAGTCCTGCTACAAAACAGCAGTCTTTCCTGCAGCTAATTAGAAACTCTGGTCTGACATTTACAACAGTTGGAAGAAGCAAGGAGTGGTTTGGTGTTCCTGAAAGGAATGCAGAGCATCTAGTTATCTTGTTCTCTCTGGGGAGCGGTTTTGACTCAACAATGGCCTTGGGGAAATATTTATTTTAAATACTTCAAAGCTTTAAAAAAATTGATTTCAGGGAAGTTTTAGACAGTTGTGCATTGACCTTCAAGACCAATCCAGTACACAACTTGCCAGCAACTTTACAGCAAAGTGAATTTCTGCTAAAGCTATTTTTAAACAGAAAGCATAACTTTGGGGAGCTGAGAAAGGGGGGGGGACAGGAGTGACACTGTGGGTGAAGTTTAGCAAAACTCTGAAACAGACAAAGGCATAGAGGTTTGAACACTGTGATTAGCGTCAGGAGCAGACGCAGGGAAACAGCTGGACTGTGCTGATACTGTTTCTGCAAGCCTCAACCCATCTCTAAAGGGTAAACACAACGCAGACCTACTTGATTTATGGTGCACGTCACACTCTGAGAGGCCATTATTCCCTGTGAAAGACCCAAGCATCGTAGCAGGAAATGTGTCCATAATGTAGCTTTTCACAGGTAAACTGTAGAAAGTAGAGAATGTGATTTTTAAATATATTTCCTGTTCCATGGAACAAAATTTGATGTACTGTCCCTATCTTTCACTTCAGTGTTATGTATTTAGTTAATGTGTTTGTTCAGAAGCGCCGTAAATTATGGGAGACATGAATAGAAGCCCATCTTTTTTTCTCCTCTCACCACTTACAATTTGGAGTGTGATTAATTTGCAGATAGCTCTTCCCTTTTTGCTCATATTTTGGTGGATGGTCCACACAATGGCTGTTTTTCTATTTATGTGTCAGAGATGCAGTTCACAACAAGGAAGTGTCAGAAGTAATTAATTAGGACCTATTCAGACCTGCCCTAATGGAGAGTCTGAGCTTCAACAGCCATTTAATAGAAGTTTGCAGACAAGTGCTTTATTGTGTTTCATCATTTTACTCAAGCTTTTGTGTTTTTCTTTCTTTTTTGAGAAGTTTCAAAAACTGAGAAGAAGCGGATTGGTGTTCCAGGGAGTATCACTACTGCTTTTGTTTAGCCTACTGATCAAAGATACGTGTATTAGTTGATTGCTCTAAAATCTCCACAAGAGTGACACGTGTGATTGAGGAAAATTTGAACTAATTACCTGGACTTTTTAACCCACATTAAGATTTGTTGGTGAGAAAAGAAAATTAAAGAGAGAGTTCTCATACCTCAGATGGTTAAATGAATTTAAATCTGTGTTATTGTGTGAAAAGAACTTCGTTTGGGTCCAGATTTTCAAAGTAGTCGTTACAGATGGTAAGTATGGTTGAACAAAAACATCCTATAGAAGGTCAAAGACGGCTTGGAGTAAGTGGCAAACATCTTCTTCATTTGCTACTTGTGAGTTTTACCCACACAGATGCAAAAATTGGGAAAAGCTGTTGTGCGATGGACTCCTTGAACCAATTTTGAGAAACTTCATGTACATCATACAACAAACTGTCCTATTTTGTGGTTGATTTTTGAGCCAGAACAGGAAATACTTCACAACCAGGAATTTTCAAGCACCTTGAATAGAGTCACATAGAGAGATTAGCTCTTTGTCTTCTGTTCCCCACAAAGCTGACAACTTCTTTTATTCTTTCCTCCTTCCCCCATCCCATTGACTCTACATTTCCAATCTTCATACCTCTCTCTCTCTCTCTCTCTCTCTCTCTCAATGTCATGTTTGAGTCATATCTAATGTTTAGGTTAAATAAAGCCACATGTTCTTTTTAATCTTCTTTAACAATGATTTTTGGGTCTTCTTACTTAGTTTATGATAAATATTACTTACATTTTTTGCAGACATTGGGAAAATATCAAGAACTACTATTTCTGGCCGTAAGTTGTGGGAGTCACAACCATTTTTTTCTTTGAGTGTGCAATAATTAGATTGGTTTGGTCAGGTTTTTTTTTTAATGATTGTTTAGCCACTCAGTCTTAAGGGAAGGGTCTGGCTTAAAAATGATGTAAATGCATACTTTTAATTACAACCATAGATTTTTTACCTGTCATTTCAGTAATAATTGGTTAAATGTTTTGGTTTCAACTGACTGCCACCAACAAAGCCATATATACCAAATTCATACTGAAGAACCTTTCCCTAAGTAGATAAAGAAATGCTCATGCAGAAGTCTTCCATGTTTGTTATTTTACTGAATTGCTTAGAACAATGAAGAAACCCCATAAAAAGATTCAGGGCTCTCAAAAACACAACACTAATTCCTCAACTTGAATATTTGTTAAATGACACAGCAACCAAAACTTGGGAAAAGATATCTGAATGTATGGAATATAAATCTTTTAGAGGTCTCCTGTCCATGGGCTATTACAGGAATTGCTGTGGTCTTTGCTTTTGCGAGCTATTGACCAAGAATAAGAGCTAATTGACTCAGTGCAGGGGAGGTATGGGGATATACATAAACATGTCAACCTTAAGTACCCTTATAATTTACCAGAGCTTGGGTGGGATTCGGCATTAGAGTTTTATGGGTTCCACAATGGAGACAAAATTGTTCTTTAATACAACCAAGAATTTATGGGCTCCTTCTCTTGCAGTAATCAATTCTGTATCCAGGCTCTATTTTAAGAAGAGTCCTATTGTACCTTAGGTAGTTTGCATAAAATGAATATTCAGAAAACTGCTCATGTAAAAATTGCCTGACCAGAATTCAGATGAATAAACACAATAACATTGACACCAAGGTCAAAATTAAACTGGTAGAAAACTGTGAACAATTACACTTTCACCTGGGACAATAAAAATTACCAAACAGCAACATTGGATTTCATCAGATGAGATGTGGACTAGAACATTATATGAACTATTTCTTTATATTTATATTCATAAAAAAGTATAAACTGTTTTCTGGTAATATTTTATTATTTAATATTATTTTTATTATTTAATTTTCAAGATTTCATGTATTTCAGGTGCTAAAACTAATATTTCAAGTCAAGTAATTTTTTTTTTCATTTTTTTTTATTTTTTTTATTGCAGCTTCAAAGAAGGATGAGCCTAGTGTAGATTAGTTCTACTATGAGCATGTTTTGTGTAACAGAATGGCTATAGGTTTTTTTTTTTTGGCAGAGACAATAGTTAAACAGTATCTAAATGATGTTTACGGGTTTAATTATGATAGTGTTTCTTTAAATCCAGTTAAAAAGTTTTAGAATCTTTAATTAACCTAGGGGGCATGTTTTATACATGTGGAAAAACCGGTGCTCCCGGAGGAAAAACCCACATTGGCGATTCCAATTAACATGGGGAGCTGTATCAGGAAGCTACATGCTACTACACTCAAATAAAAATGTGTATTAAAAAATCTTTCTTTTTTTTTCTTTGCATCATCAATGTGCCATGGCCTTAAAGTTCACAATCCCGATAATCTAAAAGGCCACCAATTATCCACAAAATATCTGCTTGCATGCCCTGAGTGAGCACATTCTTCCATTTTATTCAGATATTTGTGAGCATATACACTGTTTATTAATAAGCCAATCTTACAACTGTTCTTGAAGAACAAAAACTTAAAATACTATACAAGTTTATTTCAATTACATGACACTTGATTACAGTTTCAATACTAAGGTTGTGGATTCACATATTTAACTTTCATCGCCATCTGTTGAATCGACAGTGATTGTAATATTTTTTTTTTCATGTATAAACTGCACGGTGCCTTATTCTTGCTCAGACTGACAGGTGAAGTGAGGTCTTAAAGTCATGACACTTCTGAAGTGTTTGTGTCCTTTGTTTGGCCTGTTGTTCACATCATGCATTCAGATATTGCACTTTACTCATAGTTACCATGGCACTCAGACAGTGCTGGAGGCTCAAGTTCAGATCCAAGTGTGTCTCTGTTTACCCCCTCACTGTCATATCTCCTGTTCTACAGTAGGTCTATGTCTTCATTTACCTTCATAAACAATAGAATACACAATATACAATGTATTAGCTTAAATTTAAAGGAGTTTGGTTGCAAAAAATAATAAAAAATGTGTACAAAAACAAGTCGGAAGTGTATTTTGTTCCACATTTGAAAAGCCTACAATCAATTTTACAAAAAAAAAAAAAAGTTTCAACAGATCTTGAAATATTAAAATCTGGATTTTATTACAATTTTGATTTTCAAGCAGCTTTCGGTTAAAGAAAGAACATTTTTACTCAAATTCATCGAAATTTGAAAAAAAAAAAGAAAAAAAAATATTAATTTAATTTAGGTTCCATTAAATTTAGTGTTTAGTGATTAGGTGCACTAAAAATAATAAATAATAAAATAAATTGATCAATATACTTGTTCAAATCAAATGGCTTGCCACAGCTGCAAAATCCTATACACGTCGATATTTTAGTTTTTAAAATGAAAGTGAAATTACTATTAGGTTTAGGGTACCCATGCACCTTAAACACACATCCAGAACAGTGGGCAGTGGCAACCGGGGAGTAGTCAGGGAAACTGGTGCCTTGCTCAAGGGCACCAACGGTGGTTGTCATAGATGGGAGAGAGAGAAGTATGGCCAGATGGAGCTAGAGATCAAACCATCTCCTTATCCACATCTTTGGCAATGTGGATACAACTATGTGGTCAATGTATTATGAGACTTTATGATACAGACCCTCAGAATACTAAGCTTAAAAAAAAACAGCTTGTTTTGAGGGTAAGGGTGTAGCACTGAAATCTTGAGGAAATTTGACATTGTACCAATCTCATAACAACTGAATTCACAACTCTAAGTCCTCTTCACCAGATACAATGGTTGTTATGCTACTGAATGGCGTCATGTTATGAGTCATGTTGGATGCTGAGAGACCCTTCACATAAAGAAAATAATAAAAGAATAAAATGAGACTAAATAAGGATAAATGCAGAGTTTGATAAAAGAGCTTCATACCCCCTGGTAGCTTTTTTGACATGCCAAAAATTCTCAAACTAAAGGTTAGCTGATGGTCTTATTTCTGACCTGTGGATGTGTTAAAAGCAAATGCTAAAAACACTGTCCATGGGGAGAAATGAAAGAGGGGTAGTAATCACAGCTTCTCATCCTGTTACATCTGCTTTGATGGTGTCTGGCCATCATAGCAATCGATGCTGTAATGCACAATCAAGTGTAATGTGCATTTGCAGTGAGCTTGTTCAATATTGTTCTCTCAAGTCAAAAGAATAAGGGACTGCAACTTTCATTAAAATCAATGACATTGTCCTTCTAAGACTAAATGTGACTTGTAGAGATTGTTGTTTTTCCAGTCTGAAACGCTAAAAGGGAACTTTTCTGACTTTTCTTTTTACTCTTGACTTCTTTCTTCTTCCAAACTTCGGATGAGTTCATCCAAACTCTCTATTCTAAAATGTTAATAATGGGTGTCTTTCATTGAGTTTGAAAAATAAAGTGTGATGCAGTTTAAAACAATTTAAATCAAAGTGATGATTTGCGCTGCTAATGAGTTAGTGACTAATAATGCAGATTAAGTAAAAAGACATGATAAGGTTTGAAGAAAAAACCTGCCCCCAGTAAGAAATATAATAATATTGAAAACAATTTGCAACGTATAGATGAAGATAAAATATTTACTCATCTTATAATATTGATTTTTTTTTCCTCTACAGAAAGTCAGATTTCTTATAGTTGCTTAAATAAAATAACTAAATGAATGAAAAACTGCAATATTTTAGCCCCCTTAAGAAATGATTATTTTTTTATGAACTTTTGTCCAATAACTAACCAATTTAGACTTATTTCCATAAGTAACCAACTTAACTTTGTTAGGCTTATTAATTGTACTTAAAGCTGAGTATTAGTATATTGAAAAAAAGTCTTGAATTGGTGTCTCAAAGGAGACGGTCACAGACATGCACTGCACGGTTGCCGACCAAGAAAGATTTAACATCTGAAGAAGAGACACCTCACAGCCAGAATGAATTTCGTAAGGACAACATGGGAAAAGTGATGCAAACTAGAAGCAGATGAGAGGCATTCAAGAGAGAGACATTCAATCCCAAGAACAATTAAACATGGTGGTGGGAGTATGATGCTGTGGGGAGTTGTTTGGTACTGGGAATCTCATCAATGTTGAAGGAAACATTCAAAACAACTTTATAAAGAGTATGAAATTGTACCTTCTGACAATAGAAAATCTCTGGAACAAATAAGGTTGGCCAATCAGAGCAGTGAAGGATTGCTGCTGAAGTTTAAGTCAACACGCCTACTGGAAGCAGCTATTTTGAAGAGTATTAAGCAGAGTTTTTTTTTTTTTAATGTTTTAAAAAAATGTCATAAAAATGCATAGAATTGTAATATTGCTTCATGACCAAGTTGCAACACCGTAGTCTGAAATATAAGAAATTAGATTAATAATTTGTCCTAAAGCGGCTAGACATTAAACATTTAATTCGATAACTGTTGAAAAGTTGTCAGTGCGTTCAAGTCGTCAGTGTTCTTTTTTCTTTTTTTTTTAACAAATAACATTTGTATCCCTCATTTCCTATAGTTTTTCCCTTTTCCCTTACTTCCAGATCATGCCAGTGGCCTGTTAATGATGGAATCCATTAAAGCTAGGCCAGTTTGAACTCATGACTTCAACATATCCACACTGATGAAAGAAAACCAAATAGTAAGCTTTTCTCATCTTCATAACAAAAAAAAGAATTTAACAGAAAAGAAGAGATTTTTTTTTAAATGCACTGTAAACCAGGATGTTATGTGTGTATATTCTATTGAGATCCTTCATTCACCACAGAGGATTCAAGCCATATACGATAATTCACAGCTATTTCACCCACGGCCCAACAGAGGGTAGTATTAACTCAGCATGTAAGCTGCTGTACCTATGAACTGAGCTTTTAGAAAGATCAAACACTTGATTTAAAATTGTAAGATTTGTTAACAGCTTCCAAAAATGTGACTTCATAGTTGATCTATGGCCTATGATCTATGTTGATTTAACTTTTACTATGTCCAACTAATTAAAAGTAGTCATCCTTTAAAAGAATACAATACCAGCTCTACTAATAGGGATTTCCCAATAATAAAAAACCTATATATAATAACATGAAAAATATAAACAACATTAATAATGGCAATAACTGCAAGCAGTTATTCGGGGCCAAGCACCCAGAGGGAATTGGATATTATAAAGTTTGACCATTAGGGGGCACTATTACTGTTCAGGGAGCCTTAGTTAAACGTAGTCATGGAATAAACCAAGTTTAGCGTAAAAGCCTGTCAAATATTCAAAAGCTGTATACTTTTGAAGTTTCATTTCCATTTTAATGCCAGCCCTATACTTACTTCCATGACGTCCTTAGTGTTCATCCAAGACACTCGATGCTCCAGGTAACCTTTGAGGATTCAGCTGTCTCCTGGACTGGTGTATGGTCGACTTCATGGTTTGCAGACAGTGATATATGCTGAATCTTCTCCTTGTTTCAAAAGAACATTCCTTTTTGTAACACATTACTTTTTTAGTCGCATAAACCGTGTATAACTGATCCAGCTTCCCATTTGCTTTCCAGTCTTGTGTGACAATTTTTCAGATCTTTAATGCATTGACCACATTGCAGTTATTGAAAATGAACTTTTAAAAACTGTACTTTTGCTTTCATTTTCAGTTCAGTGGCCTTCTAGCCCTTTCTGTCTAGTGCATAACATCTCCATACAAAACTCTGTCAGTGGTTTTCATTAGAACCTCAGAGGTTGGCTGAGAGTTCTAGGCAAATATGGTCAGTATCTCCAAACCGGACAAGACAAAGGGTAGAGCCCACAGACCTGGAGATCAAAAACCCAAAGGCAAGATATAGACGCCTCAGGCTGGTTGAGAAGTACTAGTGAGGCTGAGTGAACCCGTCAACTTCACTGAGATTAAACCGAACAATATTTATTTGTCTGAGGAGCAGGTGATAATATTTAATTAAAGGGTGCATTTTTACGGGCAAAGCTGCTTCAGGCTATTGAAAAAATAGATGCTGCTCAGTAATCTTGATAATGTCTGCATCATTACTCAACTGATATGTGAAAAAAAATGGCAAGTGTGTAATTACACCGCTCTTTTCATTTGTTTGTTAAGAACAGAAATAATCATGATAATTCCTTTGAACTATCTGCCTCTCACACCCACCACAAGCAGAAATCAAGTGTGACTCTTAAGAACACTGTTGTCATGGAAACACGCTTAGAAAATATGACACATAAAGGCTGTACAGGAAGCGTTCAGGTGCAAACTTTTGGACTTTGGTGTCCTATAGCGTCCTACAACAACTGCATGGGGCAGGGTTTTTCTCGTGATCATTTGTCACTGTTGACCTGGCAATGAGCCCAAAAAAGTGGAGTAAGCAATAAACCTGAGCGTTCATTATTCCTATCCCTCAGCCACACAGTGCTTTTAATTGATGTCTCAGTTTCTGGCTATGACTTTGAGCTCATTAAACAAGAAATGCAGCACTTTTCAAAGGGTCTTTTTTTACCACAGAAAATATAAATAAAAAATGTATCATAATTGCCATCAGGCATGTTGTGAGATAGATAATGATGGTTTTATAGGCACCTTGCTGTGCCACAAAGTATTTTCATTATTTAATGTAATTTGCTTGGATCAATTTCAATTGTGTCACACATAACAAATGAAAACAGGTCACTATGAAAACCTATGAAAGTATCCAGCAAAGGATGAAGAAAAAAAGGGTTATTTTTTAATAAAAAAAACAGTACTGGTTTAGATAAATCCAAGTTTTCCTGGCTATTCAATGCTTCACACAGGTTCCAGTAGTTTTTGGTTATTAGATTAATATTCATGACTTACTCCAATGTTTTACTTAAGTGGCTCTTTGAAAGTCCAAAGCAGAAAAGAGACCAAATGTCTCCCTGCAACTTCATTTAAAGAGCTACTGCATTCCTGCTTTTGACGTAACCTACTGTTTTATCTATAGTTCTAACTATGTGAATCAGACAATATATATAATAGAATATATATAAATATAATCACTGTGATTTTGGCTGTGACCCCATTCAAAATCGGCAAGAGTCTGAACTCTGCAGGGGTTGCACATTTATCAAAGCTCTTAACATTTAATCATTCTAAAATGTTGATGTCATGTCACGTCTTTGTTTATATCCAAGTAACAAATGTTCACAAAAATAATTGGAAATATGTCTTATTTACATCATATAAATATCTATGGTTATAAACAATTAGTGAAGTAATGCCAAAATGCATCCCTCTGCATCCGTCAAATGATTTTATTAATGTATGTCCTAAAGTAATTTAGCCACAACCTATATATCGGTTTGTATCTGGGCCAACTCTGGATGGACTAGCTTTTGCATGGCCCAAGAACAACAATCAGTTATGGTACGTGACTGGACCAAGTATACATTGCAGACACAGGCAAATATTGGCCACTAATGACCAAAGTGCTGCAAGTCAATGACCTACGCCACACAAATATGTCTATCCTGCATCTAAAACAATACAACCTCTTCCAGACAGATTGTAGGTTTGTTCATAACACACTCACCACTGGAAAATATATAAAACAGCGTACTCCAATAGCAATATACTTAGAGTCAACATAAAAGATGATATCAAGAGTGCCACTCGCAATAAAGCCCAAATAACTGCTTGCGAACACACAATAGCCACAGTCCTGTTGGTCCGCATTACCATGCACAGCCTGTTTGACGTGCGACTCACTGACCTGTGTAAGAGAAAGTAAATTAAACACCAAAGGCAAACACATTCACAGGAATTATATATTCAAGCCTGGGCTGCTTTCAACCTCCTAGCCTCCATCTCCTCTGAGAGATGGCTTCAGCTGTGGTTACATAACGTCAAACTGAGGAGTCAGAGGGTTAATGGTGAGCTGGGTATTTCCATTTTAATTGAAAGTGTGTTATTGTGTCCCGTCTGATAAACACTTAAGGTGGCGTCACAGTCAGGGAGCAGAATATAAATGAGACACAAGCAAGAGTGACAGCAGCTCAATACTTGTGATGCTTAGAACTTAAAGACAAGAAGCTGACAGGCTTGTTGGCCTTTCAGTCAAATCAATCATCTCCATCTCCATTGACAGAAAATTGGTGTAAATTATATCAAGGTGTTTACATTTTTGTACAGTAAAATTAGTTAATAATGGTTGATTTTTGCTAACTAACTTTGCACCACATTTCAGACAATTAGGTTTTAAATTTTCTGAGATCATCATAAAGACCCAGAAGTAACAGAGCTGAGTAAGTTTCACCCAGTAGAGACAATAGTGATTTTTAATCAGTCAATCAATGTTACAAATAGCTCTAGTTTTAGTTTTATTGAAAAAAAAATTGTAAGACAAATGTTTTGTCGCGAATACAGAAATTGAACAAATTTAACGCTAATAAAAAAATATGTCATTAAATTTGGATTTCACAACAGCACTACTTCATTTGCTACCTTGACTTGCAGGACTGCATACAATTTATTGATAAGTCATCAGGAATAGCAAAGAAAGCAGTTTTTGTATGCCTTTCAAAGTTCAATGATGTTCATGTCCGATGACTGGACCCCCCCAATTCTGGAGCATCTTCTCAACCTTGAGAAACTTTGATGTGGAGATGGAAGTATGGAGTACAATCCTGCTGCAGATTTTACTAAGGGTACCAAATAACTCAACTCACTTTGCCTAAGTATAGTCCAAAAAAAGTGCTATAGAAATACATTTGACTTGTAATTCTTAATATTAAGTTAAATAAGTTGCAATGACTTAAGGGAAACATCACATTAGAATGATCCACAATAATATTTCTTCACTGATGTCTCTTCCAGTAAAAACATTTCACACTACATACCGTATGTAACCTCCCGAACATCTCTTGGGCATCAACGCCTCTCACGTTGTCTCTTTGATCACTGCAACTTATGAAATCATTGCAAACACGAATAAGCACAGATTTCCTTCAGAGTTTGCAACCTCAATCTCCTTTAGCTTTTGGCAAGCTTAACTTGGGCTGGGTTTGAAAGATTAAAAATGTACTTATGCTGCCCAGTTTTATTGCATTCCAAAAGCATAGCATTGATTTTTTTTATTTCTTTTTTTTTTTTTTCAAAAATAAGATGCTTTGCCAATTACAACTAAATGCCAATTAACCTTCATGATAGCACCAGTCATGTATTGCAGACTTAATTAGAGTTTATGGAATAATTTTGTGTCAAATGCAAAGTCACAACAGCTAGAGCATTAACATATGTAATGCAGTCAGTCTATTATACTGCTACAGAAAGCCAATGACCTAAAGAGATTAAAGCCTGGATCTGAGATAAAATAGACATTTCGTTCATTTTCTTTCTTTTTTGCCTGAAAACTACATAGCACACTGGATATGCATCAATTTTTTTCCATTTTTGCACATTTTGTATGATATGGACAAGATTCAGAAACGTTATGATCAAGAATCTTTTCATCCATATAGAATCAACCAATAATGTACATCTCCAGGAATCCACCAGTGGCCCCTGTAATTGTAGGCACTGACACAGTTCCACCTGCAAGAAACCCATCTTCATCTGCAAGATTTATTGGTATCAGGTATCAAGTTAAAAAAAAAACCTTTATAATTATTTAATGGATAAGCAAAATTCAGGTCGCCATAATAGATCATTAATTGCCTGACTTGAGCTTAAAGTGACCTTTAACCTTCATGTTGCTATCAGAGAAATACACAGATAAACCCAGCAGTGCTCCATTTTTTTATAGAGAATTGTGAGGCATTGCAACTAAACTACTGTTAAATTACTTTGAGTTGCAAGTAGCACCCCTTCCTCTTAAGGCCTTTACACACCTATGTGTTTTTTTAATGCAGGGGCTGCATGCAGTAAATTTTTTGCTTTAAATACCAGCACTAATGTAACTATACACACCAGCCAGAAAAAAAACGCTGCATTATTTTTCAAGAAATGCACCTAAAATGGGTGTACAAGTTTTTAATTCATATATTGGGCCAAAATAAACAGAAAATAAACCCCCTTTTGAACCAAAACCACTGTTTATATTGCCTTTGTGTCCTATGGCTCTGCGACTTCTCGTTGCAGATAATCAGAGACATGGTTTTACTCACACTGCACGTGTGTGACTCGCCGACAGATGCAGATATCTGAGAAGCATCTCGCTAGTCTGTGACTCACAAAGCGAGTGATTGTACTTCAGTCTGTGCGATTGTCACACGTCTGCACAAATCCCAATTTGCATGCGATTCTGGGCATAAACTCAATATCGTGTGCCTGAAACCAGCTTTAATAAGAGGTGGTTTGTTTTCCAGAAATAAATAGTTTAACTTTATTTTTTTTACAGATAAGCGATCGCTCATCCTCTTCTTCTTCTCCATAAATGCGCCTTACATAGTGTGAACTGCTTCTGCGCCATTTTGTGGCATGGAGTGAATTTCTGTTCACCAGAGTGCCATCTAGTGCTCAGGAGAGTGTCTGTGCCCTAATTGTTTAACGCAAAGGAAAGACGCAGAGAGCTCATGACGCTGACGCAAAAGTAAATGGATAGGTGTGTAAAGGCCTTCAGTAAATAGGCGGCCAGTTCAAGGACTGCTGGCCCCTCAGTTCTCCCTGTGCTCGCATGGATTTTCTCCAGGTACTCTGGTTTCCCTCTCAACCTAAAACATCCATTAGGTTGTCCATCTGTTACACAATGTGTGTTGGAGAGAACCCTGTGATCCTTACATAACCCTAACAACAGTAATACCCAGTGAACTTTAAAACATTAAGTGTGTCAAGACAACAAGACTTTGAAGAGAGAGGCTGGCCTCACAAAGGACCAGATCAACACAGATATAACACCTTCCAGACTTAGATTTATTAAGTTAGATTAATTCCTAAGCAACGGCTACATAATTGCTAAATATTTGGAATACATATACACATCTTATCCCTCTGTACGAATAAGGAACTTGTGCTACTGTCGTGCTTATAAGTTTAGATGACACAAAAGCACTCATTGTTAGTGACTGTGTAAAGCCATTTATTGTCAAACAACCCTTCAACAGAAATTCCACCGAACCTCCAACTATAAGTGGAAAAAAAAATTTTTATCACCATATTTTTTCAGAAAAATGGCCATGAAATCAAAAAATGTTGACATGGTATGTAAAGGTATGAGCACAACAGTATCTTCGTGATAGAACGGAATGTTTTGCTTAATATTTTCCAATAACCATTTTTGCATCTCACAGCTTTTTTTTGCTTTGTTAGCTTCTTAAAATGATTTTACGGTATGTAAAGTACAGTTGGTGGAGAATATGATTAATCAATGTAAAAACAAATGAAATCAACAAAAAAGACACAAAAAATCTCAACAACCTTCATAATCTCGTTATTTGACTGAGGAACGCAAACAATGTCCTTCAAACAACATTTATTTTAAAGCAAACTTCAAACAAAGTTTAGAAACAAAGATGTGTTTTAATCTTATACTGAAAAGCAGAAACGCACACATGGTAGGATTGCATGAAGATAATTAATTTAAACTAATTATTGGTTGGGGATTACATTAATGATGATGATTGACATTAATTTATTGTGTTTTCTAAAGAAATGTGAATCAATGGCACTTTTACTGCGTTCACACGAAGGGTTTTGTTTGTTCTTTACTGATTCACAAAACCACAGACGCCTTTGAGTGCTTTTCAGTTCTTGACAGCGAAGCTAGACATTTGAAACACTGTTTTATTTTGGCTATAGTTAGAAACTATATTTTCAAAAAAAAATTAAAATTATAATGGGCATTGCGTAACAGAATATTAAAAGATATCTTGGTGACACATTAAGCAGATTGGTTTTGGACAAAGTAATGTCTAAGCCGGTATGAGCCGAAACATTTTGAGTTCATTTCAGAAACTCAGTGGTAACATTTCAGAAAATGACAAAATTCTCTAATTTCTTATCAGTTCTTATTTGACAGAGCACTTATTTGACACATTGCTTCGTTTGCTATTCCTGATGATTCAATAAATTGTATTACTCCTTGTCAAACCTCATTGATGCAGTCCCCTGTATAGAGGCCTTAAAGGTGCGAAATGTAGATGAATAGTGGTTCCTGGCTGAAGACCCTGTACCAAAAATGGCAGCTGTCCCATGGGCACTGGAGAATGTGCAACATGCAGGAAGTGCCATCTATCTGTACATTATCTATTGCAAATTTATTACTCCCTTTCAAACCCTTCATAACAGTATTTTTTTTTTCAAATCTTGCAATGTGCAAATGGTTAAGGGGATGTTTAGATCGTCTTTAGTGTGTTAATTTGTCTGTTCAATCACAATGAACATGAATGATTCAAATTGTAAAAAAAAATAAAAATAAAAAATTCTAAAAAATAAAAAATTATGAAAATCTGACATACAGACAATTTTTAACAAAGCTTCTTTAACCCAGAAGAGGTGCAAATGTGAAAACTTACATGAGGGAAGATCTGAAATGCCCGAAGCAATGTCCTTACACAGAACGAGAGTCAGTTGGAGCTTATTATCCTGCACTGCTTTTAGTCTTATGTTGAAACCATGCATCTCCTGCAACCCTATCCCAAGTCATCTTTGACAAACATGCCAAAAAGAAGCAAAACGGTAATTGGATAGTTGCGATAGGGAAGACAGCAAGAACTTTTGAGACCAGCAGCAAACGATTCATCTGTGGCCAGATTTTCAAAGATGACTGCATCTGGAGCTCACACACAAACACAGAAAAACACTCACTCGGGAATAACAGAGGGGCTCAGAGGAAATGCATTCACTTACATGGTTTTAAAGCATTAAGATTTAATGAGGAAAACGACAACATGGGGAAAGGTCTTTATCCTCACTGGACAAAAATGATTGTCACCT
>SRMA01027062.1:160287-252568 GCA_007224835.1 Danionella cerebrum | reverse complement strand
TGGGTTTGAAGGTCAACTGAGAGAAAGGTTCTGACTCCCTAGTCAGTAAACCCCTTTTTTCAGGACAGAGCTGGACTCAGAGAACATGAACCTGGGGCATGTGACAGTTGTGGTCTAAGTAACTCTGCTTGGGCTCTTGCATATGAGACCACTCTGCTTGGCTTTCTTTCTCAAGTCCCAAGTTGGATATGTCAAGGTCGATGTCATCTGTATCTGACATTCATTGTGCCCTCATCCTGAAGGTCTCAGGGTCTGTGTCGATTCGTGCAGGCATTCTGTGTGAGGTCAGGAAGATGAGCACAAAGAACTTCTGGTACCGCTGGTGGAATTCAGAATTCATGACCAATCAGAATTCAGTCCCTCCTTGACCAATCCCATTTAGAAGAAATGTTTCAGGCACCCATGGCCGGTTCTATTCATCTGTAGCGGACTCCCGGTCCTGGAAGCTGGACCTTTAACCATGCACCCTCTATGCTATGCTGGGAAGCGTGGTCAGCTCGTCAATCATATGTCTCCAAAAGTCTTGCCCTAGGAAGACTTAGGACATGCCCCATCAGAGTCCTGCTGACTTTTCTGCATTTGAGTTTTTGAGAGAAGGGTTTGTACCAAGGTTTTCTCCTCTGTGTAGCAGATTCCAATTCAAACCAAGATGGACAGCTGTTTTTAGATTTCGTCTTGTATATTCTGTAAAGAGTTCCTTTGTATATTTATGATTAGTTGGTGTAAAAGTAATGTTTATTTACTTTGAGTTGTTTCCTTTAGTTATACTTACCTGTTTTGGTTCCTTCAAACATGTGCTCTCCTCGACTGTGGAGGTGAAACAAATGGTGCTCATGCTGCCAAGGAGAGCACCTGCTCTGACAAGAGCTTTGTTAGAGTTTTGCCTGCTAAACAAATTTTTCACAACAACTGCTTAGTAAGTTTAGCTGTACCCAGTATAGCAGCAAGGTTTTTGCTATTGAGCATTTGTTCCTTTGGTTTTGTAGATTCAGTGTGTTCATTTGTAAATTTTTAAGTTATTTGTTGTTATTTCTCGTCGTTGGCCTCAATCCGGTCCTACGACCCTTAGGTTCCCCCATTCTACGACAGGGTGCCATTGGAAAAGGAGTTTTGGCTTGCCATACTGTATCCGTTTTTGGAGAATGACCAATGAAAGCTGGCTCTTTTGATAGAATCCTTAAAGAGACGCTCGGTGGCACTCAATATCGCTCCACAAATTCTCTCTTTTCTCCACATTTGTGTCAAACAGCTCCCTGTGATCAGCCCCCAACAGAATAAAGCGCTCGACATCCAGGACTTTTTCTATGTGTTTCTTCACTGTTGTCATCTTCTTCCTGCTCTTTTTCCTTACTGTTTGCCCTTTGGCGATCTGTTGTAAATCAAACGCCATCTTCAGGCAGGGAGTGTCATTGCATCAATATTTCCTCAACGCAGATGAGCCTCCAGAAGATTTGTGGGCATCTTACCTCTGATCGGTGTATAGAGGCCTTTTGTCTGTCCTCTTTCTTCTGGATTTCTCCTCTCTTTTCACTCTAACCACTTACTCAAACCACACCTGTGTCTAATCTCATATCCACCGTGACAATAGCATTTTTAAATGCTTATTATCTTCCCATGGTGGATGTGGAATATGAACCTATGTAAAAAGAAGAGTGTCCCTTTAACATCTTCCCATATGAAAGTGATGTTGGTGTAAATCCCTGAGGGTAATCACATTTCACTGTTTGCTCTGATGGCACACATTTCTTCATTCAGACCAGAGTTCACTTTCACCAGCGAAAGCTGTGTCCATCTGTCCGTCTGCCCCACAGGAAAACCCAACAGGACAAGCTCAGGCTGTGTTTGAAGCAACAGCCCAAACAAGCCAACAAACTTAAACCATCTTCCTTTAGTTAGTGTGTCACTAACTAAAACAGAACATAAAATATCAATAAAGTAATAGTCTCCTTAATAAATGCATGAAAACTGTAACTGCAAGCCTGACAGATATCCTCAAGCGTTCAACCTCACATTGTTTCTTATTTCAAGATATACAGCCAAGGTTGGTTTTTAAAAAAAAATGTTCTTCTTGTTTGGGTTTGTATTAATTCAACAGCAGCTGGTAGCTTTGTTACATGGAGGGTTCATAACTGGGAGATTAGTGATGTAGAAATTGAGAATTAATTTGTCAATATCTCATTTTAAGTAATCATCAGAAAAATCAGAGCATGAATTTGAATTCAAGTCTAATCTACAAACTGTTTACAAACGGGGCACGACCAGTTATGACATAAAGCTCAACAAAATGGTCATAAGGTTATGTATAGTAATGCTTTAGTATATCAACACCAAACTTTCCCATGGTCTGAGGGTGCCTACTGAGTTTTAGCACATTGCCCCCTAGTGGTCAGGAGGTATAAAAATTATTTTTTGTCTTAATTCCATACCAGTTTATAATTAAATCACAAAATTGGTCACAATCTGTTCTGACTAGAGTTGAGCCGGATGCTCGGCTGAAACGTCTCTGCCTGTCTTACACACTTTGCACTGCAGCCTCTCAGTTCATCAAGTTCCAGTCTGAGTGTGTTTTAAGCACAGCTGGAAATGTGGTCAGTCCACAGCGTGCAAACTTAGACCCTAGCCATGTGGAACAACTGGTCTTCATTAAAGTCAATGCAGATCTGAAAAACAGCGTCAGACTATTTGATCCGTAGAACACAGTCATATACCTGGTGTGGAAATAAAAAAATAAATAAAAAAGAACCAAAAAATAAATAAATAAAAATAACACTGCTCAAGGTAAAAAAAAAGTTATGTTGAAATGAAAACTCTTGTTCATTACATTTTACATCATATTGCAATAATGTGTTGTATCTTTGTTGCAAAACTTGTTCTGTATATAGTTCGAATGTTATCATGATCAAAACCACTGATCTGAAGTTCAATGCTTATGCTGTTATGTAAATAGTTTTCTAATCAGCAATAAATATAACTATTTCTGATCAACCCATATCAATTGAATGCTTAAAATAACATACCGGTTAAAGCCCCGCCTATTTCAAGACAACATGCTGAGTCTGGCCAGTTTGAATGTGTGCTTTGTGCCAAAAAAATTCAAACAAAACGTTAAATACTGCTCAATCCATTTGATCACATGTTCATTTGAATACATGCTCTGCACGCCATGTCAAGTACCTACCATTTAACAAGTTTAATATCTTTGCGTCGTGGACAAAAGTGGATGGAATTAAGCTAACGGATAAGTTCTTCTGTATAAAGAATTACGGTAGATTAAATACATGCCTTTACAATACAATATATGCCTTTACAATACAAGTACTGCATCAAATATATGAAGTAAAAAATGTTTTTGAAAGATTTAAAAAAAAATATTCTAACCTGGAAAAGGTAAGATTTTAGTTGATAAAATATAGATTATAAAGTTGATATTTCTTTATTCAATGTATTGATAAAAATGTTAATATTTAAATTGAGCGAAGAACATTTTCATCTGAATGGTTTGAACAAATAAATCCTCTGAGTCAAACCAAAAAGAAAAAAAGCTTGTAATGTCTAAAAGTTACAAAATATGTTGTTATTGTGTATCCCCTTTCAGTATAAAACTCAAAGTATAAAAAGTAATATTGCATTCATCTGGCACTTGTTATTCCTTTTTGTTTTACTTTATATAAATGTTCAAATGGCTCTGTAATTGTGATATGCTAACAATGTTTTGAGAAAATGGGTCAATTAAAAGTTTGATATCTTTGAAAGCACGCTCGACCAGAGTGGAGTACTCGCACGCATGCGCACTGGGACATAATTGGCATTCTATAATGTGATTGGCGGAGAGCCGGAGGGCTGGGTCGATGACGCTTGTACTGCCCGCGGGCTGCATTTTAATGTTTGCAGACACACGAGGAACAGAGGAGATGTTCGAAGAGACTCGATAAAAGTTGATAAACGCTGCTTTACTGTCAGAAAGTGAGAGTACCGGAGCGGATATAGCGTCTGTCACGGCTGTGGAGGAAGAGGAGACCGATCGTTGTGTTCACTTCTCTGCCAGAGGCAAGTTCTGCAGCTCTCCATGCATGTCTCATCATGCACGTCTGCGTTTGAAAAACAATATGTGTTTCTGTCTGTGTCTCAGACATTTTTCCTTTGAAGTGTTTTCTAAAATTTACCATTTACACTTAATTAAAAGGTTCATAAATACATTTAAAGGTTAAATTAATGTATTTTAATAAGAAAAACAATGTAGTGATTAGCCCTGGAGTCAAGATTGGGTGTTTTTCCACAGATGCTGCACAAGTCAGGTTACATCTGCTTTTCTTTCTCACCACTGTTTCTTTATATCCTGCCAGCTGTTGAGAAGCAGGCAAGCAGCTTCACAGACTGAAAACACTTGAGATAAATAACTGGAGGCCAGTGCAGTGTCAGGATTTGAGCAGGGGCTGATCTGATCATGTTTTCTGGTTCATTTCATTGATTTGATCAGCTGGATTATACAGTATTTATTGGAGAAAATGCTAAACCCAGTGTTTTCTTTCAGGTGTATGAGCGATGAAGGTGGAGTTCGCTCCTCTCCGGGTTCCTCTGCGCAGGAGGCTGCAGACTGCTGCAGTAGTTCAGTGGGTCTTCAGTTTCCTGGCTCTCGGTGAGCTCCTGCACATCTTTCTGTCTGATTGCATTGAATTTCATTCAGTTCTGTTTGAAACCCATTCAACTTTTGAAATGCGCTTCTTTTATTCACAAAACAAACTTGTTTAAAACTGTATGTGTATTAAATCTTGATGTGCGAGCAAAATTTCTTTCACTTGGTGAGAAATCAAGTGCTAAGGGGAAGCACTGTCAAAGGCCTCTCCCCCCTATTGTCAAAAGAGATTTGGGACACCATTTCATCACGTGAACATTTAAGGTGAAATATGTAGAAATGAAACACAGCCTTAGTTTATCAGGTGACAAAATAAAATGTTACAAGATAATTTTTGACCTTTAAAATTAATTTTGATTTAGAAAGGCCTTCTCATATGTCTTTAAATTAATGTACTTTTTTTTTGCAGAAAATGTTTTATGTTTTAAAGTGCATTTAAAATAAAGAAAAACACTATTATCTGGTTGTGTTTCTTTACAAAAATAGTTTTTGCCAATATCTTTGAAAAGAGAAAATTCCTCTGTTTTTAAGCCCATGTAGTTTCTCAAGTACATCCATTAAAGGTAATATTTTTGTTTTCAAAACAAATAATCTGCTGTATTTTAACTAATAGTATGAATTAAAAGTGTTCTTTTCTAGTTGTTGAAGGTAATGATGTATTTCACAGCTCAGGTGTGTGTAGCCATCTTCATCCTGCTGCTGGTTAGTGATTGGTGGATCCTGGCAGCACTTTATTCTGGATGGCTGTATTTAGACAGAGACACGCCTTCTTCTGGAGGTCGTAGATCACAGTGGGTCCGGGGCTGGAGGGTCTGGACGTACTTCAGGGACTATTTCCCAATCACTGTGAGTTTGTTTGCTCTGGCTGTTTGCTCTGGTTGTGTAACAAGATGTTGAAAGTCTCGGGTCGATCTGAGCCTGTAGCAACTGGGTCATCTTATATTATCTTAATTTAAACTACCATGGAATTATCATCCAATATGCCAAGTATCATATATATGAAAGTGACATTACCCAGTATGGAGTGACCCATACAAGTATACATATATTTGTGATCTGCATTTAACCTATCCAAGTGCGAGCACACAGCAGTGAATAAACACACACCGGGAGCAGTGGGCAGCCATAGCTCCGGCGCCCGGGGAGCTGTGGGGAACTGGTGACTTGCTCAAGGCCTCCACAGATGGTTTCAACACTCATCCCACCATCATCATCTCCCAGTGGAGTTTGGGATCGAACCGGCAACCTTTTGTCACCTGATCCACTAGGCCACGACTGGCACACATGACACCTGCATGACACCCCACTATCTCTGAGATACTAAACTACAAAATACTCTCACGTGTGTGGGCCATGGATTACAGACAAGATTTGTTAATGTGTCCAAACACAGAAAAGGGATTCTCCTACAATTTCATTTCAAAAGCCACTACAACATCCTAATGAACAGCGATCAACCACGAGTGATTCTAACGGTTCATTTCAGATGACACAAAGATCACTGTTTCTGGAATGAATGGGTTAAAAACTGTACAGCGAGGTGGGGTGAGGATGAGGATTTCAGAGAGAAACGCCTTGTGCCTCTGTGAAACATGGTGGTGGTAATGTTCTGATGTGGGGCTGGTGGTGTTGGGGAGCTGCATTTCATCGATGGCATCATGAACTCAACAATGTCCTGCTCGATACTGAAGGAGCTCCATCAGATGTTGTTTTACTCTAACTAAATCTTCTGTTGTGTCGGAGTGAACACTTGTTTGTTTGTTTGTTTGTTTGTTGATTGCTGTTTTGTTTGTTTGTTGACTCCAGCTGGTAAAGACCGTGGACCTGGATCCGCAGCACAACTATCTTTTTGGTTTCCATCCTCACGGTGTGTTGGTGGCTGGTGGATTTGGAAACTTCTGCACTGAAGCATCTGGATTTACAAAGCTGTTTCCCGGACTCACGGCGTATTTACTGATGCTTCCTTTCTGGTTTCGAATCCCATTCTTCAGAGATTACATCATGTGTGGCGGTGCGTGTTCGTTTCTATTCACATTGTGACTTCTCGGAATTCACACAGCAGTAAAAGTTTAAGGTATAGACCTTAAGTTTAACTTTCTCCTAAAGTTCTTCTTCCGCTTTTCCGAGGCCGGGTCGCGGAGGGAGCAGTCTAAGCAGGGATGCCCAGACATCCTTCTGCCCAGACTCCTCTTCCAGTTCATCGGGAGGACACCAAGGCGTTCCCAGGCCATACAGGAGACATGGACTCTCCAGCGTGTCATTAGGTCTTCCTCGGGGCCTCTTCCCAGAGGGACATGGCCAGAACAGGAGGCATTAGAAACAGATGGCCAAGCCACCTCAGCTGGCTTCTCTTGATGTGGAGGAACAACGGCTCTGCTCTGAGCTCCTCCTGAGTGACTGAGCTCCTCATCCTATCTCTAAGGGAGAATCTCATTCTTTGGGTCATGACCTGAGGCTCGTGGCCATATCTGTTCAGTAAATTGAGAGCTTTGCCTTGCAATCTCTCGTTCCATAGTCCCCTTACTCATGAGCAGTACTTGAACTCCTTCACGAGTATCATCTCTGCAAACCGGACACCCTCCGGAGGCCAGCATGCACTAGGAACAGTCCTGACTTATTACCAGCTATGGAAACCAAGCTCCTGGTCCTACCAGCCCTTAGCAAAGGACCTTGCACCCCCATACTTCCAGAGGGGCACAGATGAATGCCTTCTCCAGATCCACAAAACACACGAGTGAACTCCCATGAACCCTCCAGCACCCTCGCGGACTATTGCGTTTTCATACTATCTCGAGGGTTTGCAGTATGGGCAGCCCTCGTTGAGAAAGAATTGAGATGCTTCAGCTCCAAGACGATCCACGTTAAAACTCCAGACAGAGCTTCAAAAGATCTGAACTCTATAGAACCCGTATCTCGTAAAAATCCAACTGACTGGGGTCATCAGCTTTGTTTCTTCTGATCTCTGCAGGGCTGGTTTCCAGCGAGAAGGCCAGTGCCAGTTACCTGCTCAGCCGTCCAGGTGGAGGTCAGGTGGCGGTGATAGCAGTGGGTGGAGCTCCAGAGTCTCTGGAGGCCCGGCCGGGAGCGCTAACCCTGCAGCTAACGCGGCGCAAGGGCTTCATAAAGCTTGCCCTCAAACATGGGTGAGGGAGTATGCAGGAATCTTCTCAAGTATCTAACGAATCCAAGCACTTCTTCAGCTTTACAATGAAGATCTGCGACACTGCTGAACTGCTTTAACCATTATGTGACTAGGGCCTGGTTGGTGCCTGTGTTCTCTTTCGGAGAGAATGAACTCTTTGATCAGATGGAGAACCCTTCAGGCTCTGCCCTTCGCCGGCTTCAGGACCACCTCCAGGGTTGGCTGGGCGTGGCTTTGCCTCTCTTTCACGCCAGAGGAGTGTTTCAGTACAGCTTCGGCCTGCTGCCCTACAGGAAGCCCATACACACTATTGGTACGCCGTACACAAACACGCTGTATAACACGGTGAAGGAAAGAGGCTTGAACGGCCTCCACGTGTAATGCTGTGAGCCGCCACAGGACGTTCATCTAGTACTTAACTATTGGCAGCGGTGACTGCAGTGCCATGTCTGACCACTGGGGGGCATCTCTGTCATGAAGCCTGAAGCTCACTGAGTCTTAACAGTAAAATTTAAATGAACATAATTCTTAGCACAGATCTTTAAAAATAAAATGGCTAGTAGAGCCCCGTGTCTGGACTGTTGTCTGGGATGGTGGATGGAGTCTTTGCTGATGTGACGTCAAAATATATTCAGCTCCGCCGTGGAGCACATTCGTTCCAAGCGTGCCACCACCTCTTGCTCAGATTTCTTCTTTCTTCCAATTCCTTTCCGCCCTAAAACATTTGGGATTTTATATTTTAGCCTTAACATTTTTGCAGGTTACAGTGTTTCCCAGACCATTTTATTTAGAAATTTGTTATTTTTATTATATATTATATGTTGTCTGGATGCAGAAATTCCCTCTTTCCTGTCAAGGGACCGGAATTCTGATTGGCTGCCAATCTCCCAGTGCGATGCTTCCATCGGATCTTCTGCTTCAATGCTACACAAAGACTCACTTTGACTTTCAATAGTTTTCTTTGCCACACATTTGAATTGTTTTGGAAAGCATTTTTATCTACTGAAGCTATTTTACCAAACCCAAATAAATCCCAGATAAACTGAAGAGCACATGGCAAATAATCACTGTTGGTTTGTTGATGGCACCAGTGCGTTGTTTCAGACCTAACTTTTGGTGACGCGACTATGACTCGTGACTAGAGAAACATACCTCAAATTGGGCATTGATGAGTATTCCAGCATGGTAGTGACCCAAAACTCATAGCCAAGGAGCAAAAGAGTGGCTCGAAGAGAAGCGCGTGAAGGATCCGGAGCGACAAACTCCATAGCAAATCTGTGCTGGGAGCGCAAGCCTCCGAACCTCATGTTCTGGAGAGGAGATAACCTGGCGACAAGTACTAGACAAATTCTCGTTTCGTGTACAACAGTTTTTGAGCGTCCATGAAAACCGCCAACCATCCCCCTCTCAGTGCAACAGCCTCTCGGGACTGTGCTCCGAGCACAAGCCGAAGGAACAGTAACGTTTCTCCGCTTGATTAACTTAGCATTAGCTCGTTGTTGCTGTTAGCATCCACAGAGCTTTCGAGAAACAGATCTCAGCTCAACACGAGAGAAAACTCATCGTCTCAGGTTCATATTCTGCCTGGAGCTCGAGTGCTGGACGCTGTTTTGTCTCTCGTTAGATCGTTTCTGCTTATTTCAGATTAATAATAATATACGGGACGGTAATTAGTGTTTGGCGAGTTTGTTTCCGGGGTGCTGGGTTATTCAAAATATTTTTGTGCTCTATATATTTCATTTGTTTCGTGATAAATGGAATACAATTAATTATTCCATTTATGTGCATTTTAAAAGATTTGTTTTTCAGAAGGTTTACTCTTCAACAACTTTAAAGATGACTATTGTATTTCATGGACCTTTGTTATGGAAATGTTACTTAGTGTTTTAAAAATTAAACATTACAAATGTTTGACCATTACACCCTAAGGTTAAAGCAATAATTAAAATACAGATTTAATGTCTAGATGCTTCTGTGAAAAAGCCAACAATAAATGTAATTTAGATTAAAATTGTACTTCAAAAAGAAGATGTAGAATAGATTAATAAAAATTATCTTGAGAAAATATGACTTCTTCTGATCAGATTCTGAACATTTATTTAATTAGTTGAATCTGAAAACAAGAAATTTTGACCGTTTCTTACTTCAAGAATATTACAGACGTCTGATTTTAAGAAATCAGTGTTAAGTTCTGATAAAACACTGCTTTAGTTAAAGTTTTCATTGATCGGGCAAAATTTCTGGTGTGAAGTTGCTATGTGTGTTAATGATTATTCGTTCTAGATTGGGTTCTTGATTGGAAACGTTCTTGTTTCAAATCAGTTTTTCTTCACATTTGTTCATTCACTGCATTCAAATAAAGAAATCTGTCCAATTTTAAGCAGGTTTTTCATGTTTTAAGCAAAAATGTCCTTGTTTTAATACTATTTTTCCCAAAAATATATTTTTATTATACAAAAAGATTTTTTTATGCTTCTATAACAACCATCAGTTTTATTTGACACTATAGTATGTAGTTTAAGGATTTCTGAGTACAAACATAGTGTTGTTTTTTAATAAACTCTTAGTCGAGGTTGTGTTATGGTGGACCGTGCGCTCGCTCTGATGCAGTGGTCTTTGACTTTGAATCCTGAGTGACCGGGGAAACTTTTAACTTCACTACATTTCAAAGTTAAATTTCTTACTTTTTTCTCTTATGAGTAAACAAACCACGTATTTGGTCGTGAGCCTGTGCTAGCCACCAATCGGTGTGCCGCACGAGCTCGGCGTGCCATATTTTCATGAGCGTTTTTTTACAGTGCATCCCTGTCAATCAAGATTCTTTATTAGTTTATTGGAGACAAATAAAATGTTTTTATAAGGTTATTTTTATTAGACCTTTGTGCCTTTATTTTCAACGGACAATGTAGTATTATAACCAGAAGAGAAGTGGGGAGAGAGAGGGTTGGGATGTAACCACGGGGCAGATTTGTGAGCTAATTAACTGATCTCTGCCCTTTTTAATTGTACATGGATTAAAAGAAGATAAATGTTGTGTCTCGTTTAGTGGGGCGTCCCATTCCAGTCACGCAGAACCTGAGTCCCAGTACAGAGGACATTGAGGCTCTGCACACTCTCTACATGGAGGTGAATAAACCATCACAAACACTCTTCCCAGTCATTCAAGCCCATCCCCACCACTGGAACAACAGATACTAGAAGTGCTGAGCTCATAAGTTTTCTGATTTCTTGGTCGATATATAAATGACGACACATTAGTTCCACTCATAGTTAGTGGTTTGGTGAAGCCATTTATCATCAAACAACAGTGTTTAACTCTTTTTACTTTTTAAACCTTCCAATTGACTCTGAACAAAAGTGATTGTGGTCGACACAGAAGGGTTCGAGCGTCTGGTGAAGGTGACCGTCCTCACCTCACCTCACCTTTGCTCGAAATCAATGTTTGTGCAGAAAAGGTTTCTGGCTCCTGATAGACCCTCGCCTCTTTCATCCAGTGATGCTCCGACAAACCTTTCTGATACAACTGCCAGAAAAACTGTAGGAAAATCCACAAATAACTTAGCGTGTGGCTGTTAAAAAATAGTGCGTTGCTGTTTACCGGAGAACAATAAGCAGACACATGAAGAAACATGGGTTTCATGTTCGAGTTGCCAGAAGAAAGCCATCACTGCACAAACGCCACAAAGCAGCCGTTTACAATACGCCAAACAGCTCAGAGACAAGCTCCAAACTTCTGAAACAGAGTTTTTTGAAGTGATGAGACAAAAATGTAACCTTTTGGACTCAAAAGGTCATAAACTCTACATTTGGAGAGGAGTGAACAAGTGCTATGACGCACGGAGCACCATCCCCACGGTGAAGCACGGAGGCAGGTCACTGATGTTCTGGGGATGTGTGAGCTCCAAAGGCACAGTAAACTTGGTCAGAATCGATGGAAGGATCCTGGAGGAAAATGTGTAAGCTTAGTATGTTTGACAATAAAAGGCTTCACCCAAACACTAACGACGAGTGGAACAAAAGAGTTTTTTTTTATCGTTTATATTTTCTGAATTCAAACATTTTGCTTAAATCAACTTATGAGCACAACTCTATCTACAAAGGGACTTTTTCTTGATTAATAAAATCAACGACGGCACTACGCAGTCATCTTCTTAATTAGTTCAGTATTTTTTAATTGTAAGAATATTCTTATTTTATGGCTATATTTTAAATTCACATTCATGTGCAAAGACTTAATGTAAGGACCTTCCTCTTGTGTCATCTTTGGTGCTGTCACTGAGAAAGACCCATCAGCTTTCATTTCGACCTGGTTTTAGGGGGAACTCCAGCTAACTGGAATGCAGAGCTCGGTCAAATAGTGTGTGATGTGTGGCCCTAAAACCATCAAAGCACTCTAAAGAGACAGGAAGTCAGTTCACTGCAGCTAAGACTGGAGAGATGTGCTCACACGTCCCCGTCACTAACTGGCGGAAGCTTCCAACACCATAATGCAGATGGTTCCATGAGTCCAGATGTTGGATGTTTGCAGTGGTTTCAGCTGATGCATGGTCCTGTGTTGCTGTGTTTTAACTTGCTGTCAGTGAGATGGGCGGGGCTAATCTATTAAATCTATTTCTTTCATTGATAAAATTGATTGAGGAGCTCTCAAGAGATTTGGTGAGGACTGTTCTTGCGCTGTATGTGGAAGCTGGACTCCGTGGTGACACCGTGTTGCCATGGTGATACCCTTGCTTTAGAGCCTCGCTTTAGAACTTTACAAACAGTAAATTAAATGAATTTAATAAATTATACATTTACTTATTTAATTCTTTATTTAATTAATGACTCAGTTGTTGATGCATTCACAGGTTATAAGTACACTGCATTATAAACTGCATTATACGATGTTTCTTTGGGGCGCCAGCAGGTGGCAGTGCATCTCCTTCATGATTACATGCGTTCACTGTGGCCTCAACGGTTCAGATGATTGAGCTTATGAGCAAAAATCTTTAGAGCCAAGGACCTCACACAGACTTTTGAAGGTATGGCTGCTCACAGACTAGACGAGACCCGGAGCAGACGGCACACAATGGTTGTGCTCATGTAACGAGTGAGCGGCTGATTTTTCAGATGAGACATCACTGGCTTTGGTGATCAGATAAGCTGATGTTACCCCCATCCTTCAAATTTTAGGATAAAAATAATAACTTAATAATCAAACCTGAAGTTTGGAAGCCGTACATCTCAGAATTTGTAATATTTTTTCTATTTTTCCTCCACAAAACAGTACCTTCTTTACAAGTGTCCTAACGCTTTTTCCCTTAACTCTAAGGACTTTTATTTTGACGAAATACAAAATGCCAAAGAAATAACGAGAACCCATCAGTTGGTTTTGAAACATTTTGTTCATTTTATAAAATGAAGCGTCACTTTTGTTTTTGTACAAGAATTCTACTTTATATTGTGTGTGTGTGTGTGTGTGGGTGTGTGTGTGTGTGTGTGTGTGTGTTCTCAGGGTCTGACGCAGGTTTTTGAGGAGAATAAGCAGATCTATGGGATCCCGGAGGAGAAGCATCTCAAGTTCATGTGAACTGTGTGTGCGTGCGTGTGCATGTGCGAGTGTGCGACTGTGAACGGTGTGTTTGTGTAAGAGTCTCTGTGCGAGTAGCAAGCAACACAGCCACACGTGATCATGGTTCGTTCACGAGCTTCGGTACGAGTGCCTTGCAAAATTCAAATGAAACATCTTGTTTTAAATAACAATTTCTCTTTAAAGGATTAGACCTTAAAAAGAGACATCTATTTATCTTTTTTTTTTCAGGCGAGCTTTTAGGAAAAGCAGCTTTTTTTTGTTCCTTGACTCATAAGATAAATCACATTTATTATCTGCACAGGAGGACATGCAGATCATGTGTTGCTCAATAAAGATTTAAACATACTGCATTGAGACCAAATCCCACTGACTTTGATCGACTTTTTGTGATGAATCTTTAGGCTGAGTTCCATTTCTCTCACTTCCCCTGAGAAAACTAACCTCTAGGAATCGGCGCATCCCTACAAAACCATATACACCAACCAAATGATTCTAAAAGATCAGCAAACGCATTACTCCACGTAGTTTCATTTTTCTAAACAAATAAATGTAGTCAAATGAAAGCTTGGTGCTTTCACACCTCAGTTTTGAAAAACCTTGGGAAAAGAGGTGTGGTCAGCCATGAATTGAGAAAGCAGGAAGTGGATTTGCACAAAAATATGCGTGTTCTAATCGCTGCTCATTTTGTCTCATGAGCAGTGGAGAGAGCAGAGTAGAAATGGTGGGCTGCTCCATTTTGTTAATTATGGTCTTTGCCGCTGTGCAGGATTGCAGCATTCACGAAAAGCAAACTTGCAAGTCTGGTAACAGAATACACAGGAAAAAAGAGCCAAACTCTGAGACTACAGCTTTTTACCTCTCTACCAAAGCTAGATAATAGAAAAGAAAGCCAGACAGGTCTGAGCTGCTGTGAGAGTGTCTCATACAACACTTTCGAGCATATTTAAAAACAAAAAGTGTTTGTGACAGGGGCCATCACAGTTGCTTTCATTTACAGTATTTAAAACATTACTAAATGACAAAAAACATTACATGCAGAGATTCTGGGGAACAGATGGAGTAATACCCTTTCAAATGTAGAGTGATTCAGCCTTTTGTGTTCATTCACAAACAAACAGGACACCCCTTCACCTCGTCAGTGTGCAAATTGGAGTGTAGTAATAGAACTCAGCCTCAAACCAGATTAGAAACCACAAGATTTCTGTGAGTTCAGCGTGTCCTGGTGTAAATTCTGTGAGCAGGTTAAACACTGTTAAGAATTGTGTTCACTGGTTCGATTCCTGTTTTAGATGTGTATTTTGGATTTTGATGTTCATTAAAATCTGAGAAAAGGAAAGATGAATGTGGTGTTACTTAGAAATTATTCACATCTATGAGCATTCTTGGCTTTATTATTTTTTTTAATATGATCCCTTTTAAGCCGAGTTGGCGATTCCGCTTTTTCATGCATGCATGCATTCCTCGGGTGCATTTCCGACACTAAAAATACAATCAAGCCAGTCTTGGGATCCTCAGAAGTTGATGGGAATTCATAATTTGCATTTCATTTAAGGTTTATTATTCACACTTTAGGTACTCTCGTGATTGGTTTCAAATAATTAAAGATGCTTAAAGATTTTATTTTTTTTAATGATTGATGAATAAATGTGATGCTATCCATTCTCTATGTTTTCTTTCACAAGTGGTTTTAAATGTTTCTTCTGTTCAACAAAAACAGAAGCTCTTCTGAAGAATTGTGGAAACTGCAAGCCATTGAGATCCATTGTAGAGAAACAATAGTGTTCAAGTGAATAGATTCAGATCCATTTTCTTGTGTTAATGCTTTTGTGTTTAACAGAAGAAATGATATATAGGTTGTTATGTGGAGTGGAGATAACGTTTCCCAACATTTACGCAAGGAATATTATTGTATGTTTTTATGGCTCATACAAAGACGATTATATTTATCCGTATTACTTAATTTATACTCCGTTTTTATTTAATCACCGCATTAAACTGAATTGTACAATATATATATATATATATATATATATATATATATATATATATATATATGTATATATATATATATATATATATATATATATGACAAGATATTTCTTTTTCTCAATCGGGAAATTTCGCTTAACTCAACCTTAAGCTTGTGGAGTTCAGAATCTTACTAAAAAGAGGGATAGAAACTTTCCTGAGTGCTTATTGGCTGCTTGAGCCCCGACGCCTCATGAATAATTATGTTTTTACCTTCGCTATAGTAGGATTGGTCTGAGCATTGAGGGCGGAACTTCCGGGTGATGGAAAGTTGTCAACAGTTTCGTTGGAGGAGAATTAATCCGTAAATCTGAGTTTGTTTGTGTCACTTTACCGGAAAACAGAGAAAAAACGCGATTTAAAGCGACTGTTGGGACAAAAGACGCGATGTCGTGCGGTCTAACAGATAAGTGGCGTGGATCTGATGGAGAACAATCTCACTGACAGACTTTGTGGATCAACACTTCAGTTTTTTTCCGTCTCTTTTTCAAATGTAAGGATTAATTTTTGCTTGTGAATTTTACGCGTAAACTGGGTCGTTTCTTGTGTGAAAGTTGTCATATCCCTCAGCTGTCAAGCGCGAAGCTGTATTTCGTGGCTTTAAGGATTTCAGGAATCTCGCATGCACAGATTTGTTTATTTCTTCTGTTTATTTGTTTGGAGCGGAAAGCCCTGCCCTCACGCTGACTATTTATATGTCACTAGTTTTCAAAGTGTTGTGCAATTCTTCATTAATGCGGGTATTTGCTTAAGGCGATAGACGTGTGCGTGGTGACGTCATCGGTACGTGCGCGTAGGCTGTAGAGCTGGAGCCATTCAGCATGATAAAAGTGTGCAAAAAGCAACATTTTTAAGATAACTAAACTTACGTAGCGCTGTATTGAGTAAGGGTATAATTTTAAGAACAAATTTATATCATTGAATGAACTAAAGTTACATAAGTATAGAAATATCTTTATATATTATTAGAAATTTATAATTATAGAAATTATTGGCAATATTTGATGTGCAATAAAAATGTGTAGTTTAGAACTGTTTGCAAGGATTTAACTCACACATAAGCTATGACTAAATTCGCAGTGAAATAGTAATACATTTAGAATTGGAATCTTAGTTTTTAACATTTAGTCTGTAGTCGAGTTTTCAAGTGGCTTCTTTGTGCTTTAGTGTTGATTTCTATTTAATCGACTGCTTCTGTTTCATTATTTATTATGTTAGCTGATCTCTTTAAGTTGAACAAACTTGTTTCTGAGCTTTTATCTTGCAAGCTTTGACATGTTCGGGCTTTGAGCGGTAGAGCAGCTCTAATGATGCTATTTCTGTAATTAACATCCCTCTGCATGGACTTTTTGACCTGCTCCAATATGTGCATGCATCAGCGTTAGGACCCCCCCCCCCCAAATTTATTTCTCTTCCAACCCTCAGGATCTGAGGAAAGTTGTGCAAGAGCTGGAGAAAAAAAACTTTCCTTGAAAAGAGGAGAAAGTGCCAAGTGTGGTGGAATAAACCTGCTTGTAGCTGCCGTCTTATTCTTCGACTGACTGGAATCTCACTCCAGATCGAGAGCAAGAAAGCGGAACATCTAGCGGTTCTTTTTCTTGGATTATAATGAACAAAGATTGATTTTTGAGCACACCCCACTCCCTGTCCTAGGTTGGGTTTTTTCTTTGGTTTTTCACTCAGAATTTAGTAGTTAATTAATTTTTTTGTAGCCCTCAAGTCATCAGAACGACAACCTTTTTTGTGCATTTTCTGTTGCTTTTACATAAAGCTACACACATTGATTCAGGTTTCATTTCAAGAGTGGAAGTGCGGTCCATTTAATTCAGAATCAAGTTATTTTTTTGTTCATGTGAATGCCAACTTCCCTTTTGAGATTTGTGAAATGCATTGGACTTAGTTTCATGTTTTAGTGAGGGTTTTTAAATTTACCGCTTGATTGTCTTTTATTTGGATTGCGTAGATGAGTGAGTTTCAAGTTGAGTTAAGAATGTAAACTTTGTTTTTGAGGGATTTAAATTTCAGTCTTTTTTTTATGTGGATTAGAATTGTTTTAATTCACAATTATGAAGCCAGAACGCATTCAGTTGAATTTTTTTTTCTAGCATCGTTTTGATCTAATTGAGACTCAGTTTAGCATGTGATCCACGTTGGGCTTGAAAAAGATTAGCAAAACTCGACGTTGCGCCGTTTGACACCACTCCATCCAAAATGAGCGGAGGAAAAAAGCGCAGTGGTTTCCAAATCACCAGCGTCACCTCAGACTACAATCAGAGCTCAGCGGAAAACCATTCTGTGGAACTTACAAACCCCGCCTCCCAACAAACTCCACCTGCTTCCGCCAAAAGCCCTCCCCATGGAAGCCAAGGTTTATCTGCGACTCTATCAAATGGCCCATCACTTCGTCAAAGCCCTGCCCTCCAGACACAGCTAAGCTCGAGTCAGCCAACGACACCCGTTACAGCAAGGAAACAAAGTTCTCTCGATGCCGGAGCGTCACGGTTCCGCGTGGTTCGCTTGGACCAGGGATCAGGCGAACCGTACAAGCGGGGACGCTGGACATGTCTAGATGTGATGGAAAGGGAATTCGAGGAGCGGGGACTGCGTCGAGTGATTGACAGCATGAGACACGCCCACTCTCTGGAGTCCTTGGAGACAGTTGGTATGAGTGCCACTGAGGGAGCAATGGGTGGAGCCAGATTCAAACCATTATTAATACATGGAGATCACATGGTACATTCTCAAGGCACCTCCCACCTGCTCACTCAGTGCCGGGCAGATTATGCCCACAGCGGGCCACCCTCGCCCACTCATAGCCACGCCCACTTTGACTCAAAGCCGACTGCACCACAAAACATGGCTGGGAGACGCAGTATTCCTGCCCCGCTGCGCCTCGACATGGACGCCGTTGCCAAGGTGAGATTAAACTTTTATTTTCTGTCTGGCCAATTAAAAAAAAAAGAATAAAGTTTTGTTTAAAGTAGATTGTTTAATTTCACTTCGTTGTTTTTTTCGAAGCATAAAAAGGCTTCTACGAGTTCCCCCCCGATACTTCATTAAAACGATATTTAACCGATTGCTTGTGTTTGCAGCTCCGAACAACTCGGTCTCAGCCGACGTCGCCTGGTGTTCACCGGAGTCAGGATGTTCCTTTCAGCGCTAGTCTCACTCCTGTACAGACGCCGTCAGCACTAGCATTAGCTCAGTCTGTGTTCGGAATGAGTCGTGCTCTCCAGCTCGTGGAGGATGATGGGTAAGAGAACTACAGAAGCTGTTCTCCGATATTTCTCTATTAAAGGTCGCTTTTCCAAATCAAACAGGAATGAGCCGCGGCTACTTCTGGTGCTTTAACCAGGCCTTCCTCTGGGCCAGCGGCAGGCTTTTATGGTCCTCCTGTCCGTATATGCCTTATAGGGGGTGTGGCAGGGTTCCCGCATTAAGTCGTCATGCTTGTCAGGTTAAACTAGATGCTAGTTTTTCGGTCGAAACAGAAAGATGCACTCAACACTAGGAGCAAAGCAGAAAAAACACTAGAAAGTGTTGCTATGCCTTGATTAATTACAGATTCAAGGGAACTTTTCTGATGAGTTCATCTAGCACAGCCTGCAACTATTTAAGTTATTTCTGGTTTCTTTTTGTCATTTTCTTGAATGTTTTTACTCACTAAATAAACCAAAACTTTATTTACTTGATAATTTAACTTTTTAAAATGAGGAATAAGCCGACGCTTACATCTGGGTCACCCCTGAACACTGTCACAACTCGTTTGACAAAAATTAATTTTAATTATTCATTTACTTGTTTCTGTTCCTGGAAACGGGTACCTCTGTTGTTTATTTCTATTTATTTAAAACATCTAATATCCACCGTTTCTCCCTCAAATTGCAGCGCAAACGCTTCAGATCAAACGCAAACGCTCCTTGCAATCCTTCTCATTTATTGGTCTTGGGGTAATGAGGTCATTTCTTTAGTGGCTCGTCAATCTAGAGTTGTTATTTATTTATTAAATCTTCTTGAGTTGAATTATCTGGGGCTAATGAGAAAGTGTTCAGGGCTAAAGCCTCAATGCCCAGGCCAGGCTATGATACTGGACAACACAATGAAGAGGAAAGTTGGTTTTAGATTATATTTCTAAAGAAAGATAGAAAGAAAATAGTAACTGAATATATTCATTTTCTGCTGACGCACTGTATTAGCGATTGCCTCGAAGTTCAGACATCATTTTACTTAGTAAGGCAGACAAAGTAAACAAAAGGTTCTCCGATAAATATAGCTACGATGGTGATATAAACTGTTCCGAAACTCTGCTAAATGAGTCTTAAACCATCCCTTCAGCAAGTTTATTAAATTTAGATGCAGTTGATTACAGTGTAAAAGAGTGAAATTGCAGCTGTGTTAACTGAATACAGTACGTATGCGAAGCTTGGTGTTCTTTTAATGGATTTCTTTGTAATAAATGCTTCAGAAAAGGTGATTCCAACAGTATTCAGCTTTGACAAGACCTGCAAGCATGCATTTATCTATACACTAGTTCGATCGAGCTGCAGCAAGTATTACAGTAGTTTGCTTCAAGACAAAGCAAACACTAACTCCATAAACTCGAGCACAAGCTCCTCACACACACAAGCAATGGTTTCGGACTCTACCATTCCTTCCAATGTCGTCATGTGCACCAAGACTGAATTAGGATGAAATTTATATTATTTATTGCGCCAAAACAAATGCTTTACAACACATACACAAAAACTATTTTCTATAGCAATAAAAATAAAAAGTTTTAATGTCAATAAAATGATTCAAGATTGAGTTTATACACATTTTTTATGCTACTCAGTTGTGCACATAATTTTTATGTGCGTTTTCTAAATGTGTACGCATCTTGCCATTTCAATCTAAAGTTTTTAATGCAATATTAAAAAATGTGGATAAAAAAGGCGGAGGAACCACAGCTAGTGAGAGTGTGCGTGTGTGCATGGGGTTTGAGCCGAGCGGAGAAACACTGAGCTCCTGCTGCTCCAAGGGAAGAGTCAGAACAGTCCCTTAAAGAATCGCAGGAAAAGTAATATGATTTTTTTTTTTGCTTGTATTTGTATATTGTTAGTGTGAACCTGTACATGCAGGCGTTCCTCCGTGTCGTTTCCCTGATCCCCGTCTCATAAAGTTCCTCTCATCATGTGATGGCATCAGAAGTTCATACATCTGAGAGAAAGAGGTTCTGTGTTGCGTCTCAATGTAAACAAAGTCGTCTCAAAGATTCCTTTATTTCTGTTAAAAGTTAGCAGTAAGAACAATTAGAAAATTCGAAGTAAAGACTTAGATTTTTCTCACAAAGCCCAATACTTTTATTAGATTAGAGCTTGGTACAGCAGCAAACTAGTGATCATACAGAGGTGAGTTTGGGCTCATCCTGATGAGAGCTCTTTCAAGTCCTGTTCTTCAGGGTCTAGGAAAACCTTAAGAGCTTGTTTACACTTTAAAACCAAACCAGCTGACACAGAACATCGAGATGTGTCTCGGTCCGATTCAAAATGCAACCTATTTAACGTAAAGTGAACCAATAACAACACACGATGTGATTGATATAAGGTTGTCTCCTTGAGAAAAAGAACAGTTCAGAAGCTGCTCTTGAGCTTTCGGTTGGTAGAGATAACTATATGATCTTGCAAACGAGGAGCATTACACAGCGTCGTGGAAAGTGACCCCCGTTCAGCTATGAGGCTTAGGTTCTTCTGAAGCTTTGTGGTCGTGAGGAATTAAGAGACAGAGAGATTAGCTTGGAAAACGATCTCCTTACAGAAAGAAAAGTTGACCTGCGAATTCAATCACACTTTGTCAAAACAATGGAGGCCATCCAAGTTTCTTTGGCTCACTTCAAGGTCATTTCGACCTGTATGGCCCTCCAAAGGATTCATTTATAACACTCCATTTGGATGAATTGTAGTAAAAATGTTTTAGCATTCTTAAAGCGTCTCAGCCATACAGACGTAAACATTTTAAATCCAGATTTTAGTATTTAAAATAAGCTTTTTTTGTTCACCAATGCTATGAATCCAAAGCATTAATATAAACGTTTTATTTAAAAAGAAAACACTAAACACATTAACAAAACAACATGAATCGAGAATTGATCGGTTAAACAGTGTCAGTCTCCGCTGGACTTTAAACAAGTCTTAACATTTGCTGCAGATGACAGCTGCCCTTTTCCAACTCGTCTTCTTTGTGCTGTGCTTGATTTAATGGAATTTTGTGAAAAAGCTCGACTGCCATTTATCACCATTTGGAAAAAAAAAACAGACAAACCAGGAGTCCATTACACGACGAGTATTCTGTTTTTTGGAAAATGTTCAAATGTGAACACAATACACCTCGTATTTGGAACCAAACTCCACATATTACGTTTAATGTTTGTTTAAATGTCTTTCCATTATATTTGGAACACAGTGAGAAATACTGAAGTTACAAAGACTGGCTGATCAAATTCTAACATTATGTGGATCTAGAGCGTAATGAACCAAATCACAAGAGTGAACCTCTCCTCAGAGAGACTCAGGGTCTGCAGTGCTCAGAGCCAAGCCCGATTCACTGAGATGCAGTTCTGCTCGTGAACAGATCATGGCACATGAAGCTGCAGTAACAGCCTCAACCAAGAGATGGCGATAGAAAGAACAGCATCGTTAAGTGACGAATGTTCACGCTGCTGTAAAATAAAAACTGTCTCCTTCACATTGATGCACTGGTGACTGTAGCTCTCGTCGAATCTCGAGACGAGCAGAAGTTTTCTACTCTCTCGGTCTCACACACTCGCGGCAGGACCGTGGCTGTCTATATTTAGCGTTGAGAGAGGTGTGTGAGTATTTTTAGAGGCCGGAGTGCGTGTGTCTGTGGAGCTAAAGGTGAAGCTCGTGATTGTGACAAGCGCTTTAACACCCGAGTGATCCCAGTCACACAGGCCTCTGAAATACCACTGAACGGATTGCTGCTCATCACTCATCTGTGATAAAGAGATGCGCTGCTTCTCCACGGGGGTGGTGTGATTGTTTCGAAATACGTCTGAGGAGAGAATCGATCAAGAGAACAGGACATGCTGAGAGCATCTGATATAACGAGATGATTCTGATGGAAACCATGAATCTATTAAGCTCTTTTGCAGATGCTCCTGGCTCTAGAGACCTCTGCTGTGTGAGCTCTGATTATCTGAGAATCCTGACTGTAGGAGGTGGAGGTGTGTTGTATTTATTCTATTAGAAGTAGGAGCACATCATACTCTTCAGCTTGATTGCTGTCTGCAACATCTCCCATAAACTGGCATTGTGTTGCACCACCAATATTTTGACCTCATTCTCCATTTCCCCGTGAGATCATCAGTAGTGTTTTGTCACTTTGTCACTATTCAGCGTTCTCCAGATCTGGCCATGTGCACTTTTAGCGTTAGCTTAGCATGTGACAAGAGTGGCAACCAAATATCTTCAACACTTTCAGTCATGGGATGCTGCTGTAGGGACCGGAGCATTTGATCGGTGCTGTGCTCAGGGGGTTCCGCTCTTATTTTACAGGATGTTTTTTGTGAGGTCATCTGCCATCTCAGTGATCTGTGGAGTCCCACAAGGGTTGCACCTAGGTCTGATTCTTTTGTCAGTCTATAAAATTCCCATCACTGAGAATCTCAGTACAGACACATGATGTATATGCGGATGGTTTACAAATCTAAAGCCCACCGGATAAACCACGACACTGACCATAGTTGCTTTTTCAAAGCTCCTTAAATCTTTCAGTGAACCAAACCTCCGCCTGGCCACTAGTTTTCACCACTTCTAGTATTTGGTAAAGAGTTTGCTGATGATGAATCTATCCACTTTCCAGTCAAGTCAGTCATCTTGAATCTGGGGGATCTGCTGGACAGAGAACTAAGGTTAACTCAGTTTACATCAGTGGTGTTCTCAGATCATCCATTTTCTGCCTGCATTTATTTCAAAAGGGGAAACTTTTCTGAACATTTACATTTCTGTATTTAGCAGACGCTTTTATCCAAAGCAACTTACAGTTTTGGAGTAAACAGAAGCTGTATGTTACAGGGTCCGTGCACATAGAAGACGTTTGAGCTGATACAGGAAATAAGTTCAGTGCTTCTGAGGTTTTTTATTTATTTTTTAGTAAGTTCTCTCGGATGAGTGGAGTTTTTAGTTGCTTTTTAAAGGTTGAAAGAGTGTCAGCTTTCTGGATTGGGACAGCCTGAGAATTCCACCAGCCAGGAGCTGTGAAGGAGAAAGTTTCATTTCTTCTGACTTCACGACAGACTCGATTCAGATTTTTTTTTGTTCAAATGCAACCCAGGTCAATTTCATATCACAGCTCCTTGTGATCAGTCACCAACAGTAAAACTGTTCGACATCCAGGATTTGTTCTGTGTGTACCTTCAATTCTTCTCTGTCGTTGTCGTCTTCTTGCTCTTCTTCTTTTCTGTTTGGTGCGGTGAGCGTCTGTCGGGGCAATATTCCTTCAGGCAGCGAGCGTCATTGCATGCATATTTCCTTGACACAGATGAAGAGCACCCTGCTGAGAAGCCATCAGGAGAATCCCAGGAGAGTCCCAATTCGGGTCGATGTGAACAGGCCTTGAGTCACTGGTGGCCAGGCTAACGGCAGAACTCATGTAACACCCATTCTGCTTTCTCTTGATTGGCTTCCTACAGGGCAGCGATATTCAACAACAATTAAAGAGGTTCGGTTACATAATTCTTTTGGAAGAATTTACTACAATACATTATTAAGGACCCTGCATGTAATCAATACTTAAATCCCAAATAAAATGACATTATGTGTAATATAGTATAATATAATTAAGCAAACATAATAATTTTAGCAAAATTGAAAAACCTTTTCACAAATGTATTGTCCTGTAAGATAGAATGGAGCTTATATTTATAATATTATCTACTTTATGAAATTACTACAGGGCTGCATTTCAGTAATACAAATTTTAAAACCTTTGTGTCTCATAATGACTTTGACACTTTAAACAAGAGCCAGTGAGATCACCCCTCCCCCGACTCACATCATTCATTCATTCATTTTCATTCCCGCTTATTCCCTTTTCGGAGTCACGGGGGTCTGCCGGTGCCTATCTCCAGCGCACATTGGGCAAGAGGTGGGGGTACAGTCTGGGAATTTAGATTATTCTTTAACAGTGTTACCCACTTCACCACCGTGTCTAATAGAGGGAGTGTTGTAATAAAATATAAATTGCTTTGTAGTTAGCTCAGCTAACAGCAGCAAACTGTTTATTAATGTGTTCCTTTAAATGCCATCTAGTTTATTCTTTCCATTTCATGGCTGAAAATGAAAAAAAAGTAGAATAATAAATTCAATCTTGAAATCAAATAAAGTCCAACATAAACATTTCAACCATGTTCTGTGCAAAACAAGCTAAAAAAAGGAATTTAAGTTGAGTTTAGCTCAAATTTTCCCACTGTGGCTTTTTTGGGGCTGATGTCCCGCCCTCCTCTTCTTCTGATTGGTTGGTTCCCTAGTGTCTCCCAATGAAAAAAGGATTTTTATTTTCTCCGGGGTTATTGTGATTAAATGTCTTTTTATGATAGTGCTTTATCGATAGCGGATCCAGCGGTTATCTGTGCCAATGCAAATCAGATCGCGATATCCCTCATCCAGCACCCTGGCTAATGTAGGTTTTGGGAACTTTCATCTGACTTGGCCTAGCCGTGGAGCAGTGCCCTGTCTCCCTCTGATCTCATCTCACCTTAGATTGAGGGACAGTCAGGAGCGCTCTGTCCATAGACCTCAACAGCCTCGTGTCTAATGGAGACCGGACTGCTGTCGATTCTGACCCCTGACAGAAACCTTGGGCTGCGTTCTGCAATAGTGGTCCACCAGCACAGCATTCCAGTAGTCGAATAGTGATGTGATAAAAGACCGTTTCGAGCGAACAAGTGATGTTTTCAAGCCTTCGATTCATATGCTGATGATTTAGCCTTGGGTTGTAATCCCAGACCACTGGCAGATTCTCCACCTGGGACTGATAAACACTCCCAGCAAAACCTTTGCCTTGATGCGGCTCTGTGATCACGGATCTAATCAGGGACTGATCTGCAGAAAAAAACTCTTTGTTGTCTTACGATCCTGGACTTTTGACTGTTCAGTTTCTCTCTGACCCCTCCTCCGGTTCTGTGTTCTCCTCAAGATCATGACGGAGAAAGAATCTGACTCTAGGGTCAACATTTGCTCAGTGTCCCGTGTCTCTGTTGATGTGCTCCAGGGATATTATTATAGTTATATAAAACTAAATCCATCATCTGCTTCATGTCGATTATAGTTTTCAGGGAATCAATCAAAATGAAAGAAAGACTGTGGGAATGCTAACCTTTATACTTTCGGGTTTGTGCTCGTGGCGCTTTCATACGGTGGTAGAGAGGGGCCAAGCTTAAGAAAACATTGTTTTATCCATTTTTTTGACATGTGCTGCAAACAAATTTTGAAGCATGCAGCGCTTCACATATTAGCAAATAGAGAAACAGAAATGTTTCAAGGGGAAGTTACAGTTCTCAGCATGAATGTGTACACCCCCTTTAAAAATTTGATCAAATACATTGTTGAGTTCATGATCCCCCAACACCAGCAGCCACTGCCACCACTTTTCTGTAGAATCCTCACCTTTTAACGACGGCGAGATCTTTCTCTCGTCGCTCCAGAGTCTAGAGTCCCAGGAGTCTTCATCTTCTTCAGCATGTGCCGAGAGAATTCTAGACGTGCTTTTCAGTGCATGGGCTTCAGGAGAGACTTCCTCCATGGACTATTCCTTCACAGACTGTGCTGTATGGCGTCACAGGAACAGCTCGCAGGAATTGATTTCCTTTCTCAGGTTTTGTGACATTTTTCTTCCATGGGGAGCCATTGCTGACAGCATGAAATGGGAGGGGCTTTTCTTTGTTCAGTAAAGCTGTTTTATAGTCCCCTGTCTGCTGGACACTAGGGATGCCACAATACTTGGTTTTATACCGAACTGTTCGGTACACCTTCTTCGGTTCGGTACTTGCTTGTGAACCGCAGATTTTTGGTTCCTCATTTGAATAACTCGTGTATGTGATTATTATTAGTTTACGCATGCGAAAAAGGAGATGTCAGGGAACGAAACAGCGAGCTAATATCCAATCAATGAACTGCTCCTTTGTTAAATCCAATCCAACCAGTGAGCGCTAAAGTTCAGGACCCCTAGGTGCCCGTAACGTTTGCCTGCATTAAATCCCTCTGGATGTAGTTGTTTATCCAGTGCTGTTTTCCGGTGCGGATGGTAACGGATGAGAGCTTGCACACCGAGTGCGTCTGCGTCACAAGTGTGTTGCGTCTCCGCACAGTTTACACTTGCCTTTACTTTTTGACTAACTGCAACTAGAAGAGACTGCAAAAAGACACAAAATGTGTTTGTTTAACGACATGTGAGAAAAGTAAACTTAACCAGTCAGACATAAGTTACGAAATGTAGATATTTCTCCTAAATATTTCCCCATCCCTGATAATTGGTTTTTCGTTCACTTAGGTGAATGCTTGTAACTTTGGTACAGGAACAAAAGATGTCAACACCAGTGACGAAGATGCCGTAACTCGCCCCATCGCTAACGTAAAAAAAAAAAGAGCTGCGCTTTTTTCAAAAGATGGAACAGATATTGCATTTTCGAATATGTTGAAATTACAGAATTTGCTGTTCGTTTCAGAGTTTTACTTTATCCTTACGCCGTAGATAACCGTGGTGTGTGCATGCGTGTGTGTCTGTGTGTGTATTATGTTTTATACATGTTATATAATTGAGTGCAAACACCAGGCAGCACTATTACTAAACTTGAGAGAAAAAAAAATAAAATGCACCGGGTCATTATTAAATACAACACGTTCACAACACTCACAACACACAGTGTGAGTTGCTTCTGCGCCACCGTGTGGCATGGAGTGAATTACACTTTACAAAAGTGCCATCTAGTGTTCAGGAGAGGGTCTGTGCACTCATGTATAAACGCAAGAGAAAAACGCATGGAGCTAATGACGCAGCTGCAACAGTGTGTGAAGGCCTTATGACGAATTATTACAAATGATAAAAGTGATTATGTATGAAAGGAAGCTGATAACAGTATTTATTTAAGTAAGAAAAAACAACATTAAAATACCAAACAGTTTTGTAATATAGTTTAGGGTTGCCACAACAATCGATAATGAAATTTGTTGTTATCAAATGCCACTATTACAGTCGTGTCACTGAAGAGCACACCGAGGTGTCGAGTAACAAAGTTACTTTACTGCGGTAGAAATGTTAGCTATCTGTACTTTCTATTTCTTTCATTTAAAAAAAAGCATCGTTACTTATATGTAATTTGAGTAATGGCTTGGCTTGTCATTAAAAAGCATCCTGATAATCGCACCGTCCGCAAAGAGTCCATTTGATTGTGGTTGGCTTATTGGCTGTTACGCGACCCATGATCCACCTGCCCATCACGTCACACGCTCCAGCTAGGTTGTTTGAATAAATTAGGGTGACAGCTGCAGCGCTCTTATTTTCTATATCCACGCTCTGACTCAGGGGTCAGGGGATGCTTAGATAAAGGAAAAAGAGCAGATGATTGAGGAGAGCTGGGGTCAGAGATCAGACATCCATATAAAAACATAACCGTTCAAAAACTTAAAGAATGACCCTGCAGTGGCAAGATAATTAATGTAAAGGATTCACTTCGATTCATTACACCCGTGCTTTCACTGTCTGAAAGCATTTCAACTTGAGAAAAAAGAACTGATGCAGCATTAGTTTCTGCTGCTTTCAGAAAAAGACGTTCAGTTCTTTTTCTGAACCTACAATACTTTACTGTTTAGTGTCACAAGGTTCTGCGGTGCACTTAGGGCGAAGAGTGGGCTACAGGTCCCAGTCCATCATAGGGAAACACACCTTCCCTCTTGAGAGGAGTTTAGAGAATTCTTATGGGAAATAGAGAACATCTGTAATCGGGAATCCGAAGCCCCCAGCGGAAACCACAAAAGCACAAAAGGAACAAGCAAACGCCGCACAGGAACCCACCCGCTGCCCTCGAACCAGTGACCTTATACTAGAAGGCCATAGTGCTACCAACCGTGCCACCCACAAACTGGGCAGGTCCTATGGGTTTAATGTTGTTACATTGTACTAAAATGCATTTTATCACATGTTTAGCATTGTTATATATAATATACAGATAATATATATATACCGGTATATATATTTACACACGTGGACAAAATTGTTGGTTCCCTTCAGTTAAAGAAGGACAAACCCACAATTCAAACTGAAAGATGTATTGAAAATTAAATAATTAAAATCACCCACCACTTTTGAATTGTTGATTAACAAAATTATTTGCAAAAAAACTAATGAAACACATCTGTACAAAAATGATGGTACCTCTATAAAAGATTGAAAACTATTTGACCAGAGTGACTTGATTAACTCAGGTGTGTCTTTTAATTGACATCACAGGTGTTTCCAAACTCACAATCAGTCAGTTTGTGTATTTAAAGGGAGAGAAGTAGTCACTCTGCTGTTTGGTGAAAAGATGAGTACCACACTGAACATGGACAACAGAAAGCGAAGGAGAGAATTGTCCCAGGACATCCGAAAAAAAATTATAGACAAACATCTTAAAGGTAAAGGCTATAAGACCATCTCTAAACAGCTTGAAGTTCCTGTGACAACAGTGGCTCATATTATTCAGAAGTTCAAGAAACACGGGACAGTAGCCAACCTCCCTGGACGTGGCTGCAAGATGACAATTGATGACAAATTGAAGAGACGGATCGTTCGATTTGTATCCAAAGAGCCCAGAACAACCTCAAAAGAAATTAAAGGTGAATTCCAAGGCCAAGGTACATCAGTGTCAGATCGCACCATTCGTCGTTGTTTGAGCCAAAGTGGACTTCATAGGAGACGACCAAAGAGGACACCACTGCTGAAGAGAAATCATAAAAAAGCGAGACTGGAATTTGCAAAAATGCATATTGACAAGCCACAAAGCTTCTGGGAGAATGTCCTTTGGACAGATGAGACCAAACTGGAGCTTTTTGGCTAGGCACATCAACTCTATGTTCATAGACTCAAAAACCAAGCATACGAAGAAAAGAACACGGTCCCTACGGTGAAACATGGAGGAGGATCAGTAATGTTTTGGGGCTGCTTTGCTGCATCTGGCACAGGGTGTCTTGAACGTGTACAAGGTAGAATGAAATCTGAAGACCATCAAGGCATTCTGGAGAGAAATGTGCTGCCTAGTGTCAGAACGCTTGGTCTCAGTCGCAGGTCATGGGTTTTCCGACAGAACAATGATCAAAAACACACAGCCAAAAACACCCAAGAATGGCTGAGAGAAAAGCGTTGGACTGTTCTAAAGTGGCCTTCCATGAGCCCAGATCTGAATCCCATTGAACATCTGTGGAAGGAGCTGAAACATGCCATTTGGAGAAGACACCCATCAAACCTGAGAGAACTGGAGCAGTTTGCTCATGAGGACTGGGCCAAAATCCCTGTTGTCAGCTGCAGGACGCTCATTGACAAATACAGAAATCGTTTATTTGCAGTGATTGTCTCAAAAGATTGTGCAACAAAATATTGATTTATGGGTACCATCATTTTTGTCCAGCCCTATTTCTTTTTTTTATAAATATGTTAATCAACAATTCAAAAGTAATGGCTGATTTAAATTATTTAATTTTCAATAATTTCTACTTTATTGAGCTTTATGTTGTGTTACAATGTCAGTCCCTCATTAAAAACGCTCCTGAATCGTGACTTTGAATCATTCATGAATATTTGAGTAATCTTGAATCTCCTGCGGTAGACATTGTGGGGTGCTACAGCACTCTGTTTTGTGAAGCCCCGGCCCTTTTGCGTTGCTCCGCCTCCATCCCCCGTCTGTGGCTGCACCGCTCCTCCCCCTCCAGCTCTGGCAAAGACTCGCGTCTACGGCTGAGGCAGCTACTGTTAGCAACAGCTGGTCTCACTACTTGTCAACCAAGCTCCTCATTCAGAGTGCTTTTCTCTGTAGTTCTCCGGATTACAAAATGACTTCTACAAGGAGATGTATGTTTGGATGCCAAGGAGAGAGCCCTCTCTTTACGCTTCCCAAGGACGACACGCTTCTTCAAAAATGTTTAAAAAGCTTATGTGTTATTTCATAGCAAAACATTTTTTTAATTTCCTAGTAAAATGCTGCCACAAAATGGTGTAAATTCACAGGGTTTCGCTACAGAACAGCACTTTCCACGTTATAAACGTTATTTCTTTTACGACACCTTGACTCTAACATTTGTTATAGCACATTATTGGTAATCTATACATAATGTTTTGCTCGATTTAAAACTGATTTAAAGTGTTTGTAAGGCCTATTGCACACTTATAGCACACTTTCTTCAAACGGAGAAAGGAGCGCAAGGACACTGAAGCGCGGCGTGATGTGAGACAATCAAGTGGAAAATAGAGCAGAAATGTTTTTTATTGTTCGTATCTCGAATTTTTCTTCAGATCTCGAAGCAAAAAATTTCCAGTGAGACCTTTTGTATCTCACACATTTCGTAACTCGAAGTATTTGTATCTCGGGGTACCACTGTATTAGGTGATTCATATTTAAATTAGATCAAATGCTGAAATGTCATCTCTTTCATATTAGACCCCATGCTTGTGCCATCTAGTGGTGAAAAAAGGGATTACCGTTGACATAAAAGACCTGTTATAAGGTCACCCGGCTCCTTTTTTTTATTTTTCTTTCTTTTTTTTTCAAAATTCCTTCACAAAACAAAGCACAATGGGAAAAAAGTGTTTGAAAGTTATTGAGTGACGCACAGTAGAGCTGCACGGGTAGCTGTGAGAAATGGCAACAGTGAAAGAGAAGCCAGAGCTTGAAGGCCCTCCCACCTCACTACGGTCTCCTGTTTGGGAACACTTCTCTGTTAAAATACATAACAGGGATAGACGAGTGGATAAATTTAAAGTTGTATGCCGACATTGTTCCACGGAGATCGGGCAGGCAACACATCTAACATTTTCTACTGCTGGAGATATTGTCACTGCAACCAGATCTGTGCTCTCTTCAGAAAATGTGGATAGGTTAATCTTTTTAGCCAAAAACTTAAAACTTGAATAGTTAGTTTTGTTGATATACAAGCTGAAGCTGTTGCTAGTGTTTTCTGGTCCTAACTAGTTGCAGTATTTAATTTTTTATTTTAAAAATGTGTATTTCTTTTATAAAGAGTGCAATTTATTTAAATATCACCCAAATGTGTCACTTTTATTTATTTTATGCAAGAATTCTACTGTGTATTGGCAGCTTTTCAAAATAAAGATTATGTAAGTTCTTATTGTTTTGTACCGAACCGAATGAACCGAACCGAACTCTCCAAGACACTGTACCGAACCGAATACGATTTTAGCGTACCGTTACACCCCTAAAAAATAATACGCTTTTCAGTTTTTTTTTAATACCCGGTTTTATTTAGTAGTAAGCAAGTGAAACATGAAACTAAAGAAGCGTTTATCCGATGTGATGAAAACAGACGGAAAAGGCGCAGGAGTTGAAATCTGTGGGTATCAAAATTTCACTTGACCCTTGGTCTTTCAAAAATGCCTTTTTGGATGATTTTTTTGGCAAATTTTAGACTAAGCTGGGTTAATAACAACAGTGATACCCATCAGCTGAATAAGGGAGTGCTCATGAGATGGAGCTATCGTGCGGCATTAGCAGAGCTGACTGGAGTCTGGAATGCTGGGATCTCTGTGGGCAGAGAATGTGATTCGCCGGAGAATAAGAAATGAGCAGCTGGAAATCAAAGAGCTCAGTGTGTGTGAACGGAGACCTCAGGAACGCTCGTGTCTGGGTCCATTGCTCCCGGCTGGATTTATTCTCTCCACGGTGTGTTTCTGACGGATAATGCCGCAGGATGGATTCTGCTCTTTCCAGGAGATTGTTCTGGACACCAGTGACTAAACCAGTGAGCTGTCAGCGTTTGGCCTTGATTTCGTTTTCTGCTCTCGTCTCAGAGGAAGAGTGATGAAAGAGCTGCTGCAGTTTCTCCATCCACTCTGTTCCTTACTGACTTTGGTTAATCCATCAACTAATTTGTTTGGTGATGTAAACTCCCGAGTAGTGAAAGGTTCTTAAATATCAGGAGCCGTGGCGTTTAGATATTAATATCTGCCTTTATTATTCATCTATTTGTGAACTTTTTACCTAAAGTAACTTCAGTCACACTGGGAGGAGCTCTAGCTGCCCGTGAAATCCTCTTTTTATAAAATATTTGTTGATCATCACTCTGTTTAACTTTTCAAAGAGTTGATGAGATGTTTATTTCTATTCGATTTCTTTCCGCTGACAGTTGGTCAAATCCTCCACTCGGCTCGGATCGAGGTCAGAGGAAGTGCTTGCGTAACACCTCTTCCTGTCGTTCATGACGGCAACCACAAGCTGCCCTTGCCACTTCAGAGGCATGTTTGTGAGCGTACGAAAGATGATTTCCGTGTTTGAAGGTAAAAAGCAACCTCGTCCCTCGTCGTTTCCTCCCGGGCATCAGGAGGAAGAAGTGGAACGATCTTCTGGAGTCTGTAAGCCGCCTCCCAGCGGTTCTAACGTCTTGAAGCCAGCGTCGTTTTCTAAAAGCCGCCCGCACCCCTCTGCCTCTTCAGATGCCTCCAAGCCACACCTCTCCTCGCTCTCCACCACGTCCAGCGCTTCTGAACCAGACCTCATCTCGCTCTCCTCCTCTTTAGTTGTTGCTGAGCCAAAACCCCCCTCACTACACCCCAGCGCTAATCCACAACTAAGCACTGCCCATTTAGAACCACACCCTTCATCTGACAAGTCACACCCTTTTAACCCCCGTCACATATTTTCAGGTGGCCATAAGCCACGCCCCTCATCTGACAAGAAAGCACCTTTAGACCTCTTCGATCCACACATGTCCAACCCCTGCTCTGTAAGCCCCGCACTCTCCGATCTCTCTAAGACGCATCCCTTGTATTGTACCACTCCAGCTCCTAATTCTACACCATGCTTTCGTTCCTCCCCTCCCTTCCACCGCTCATCTAAGTTAAGCCCCGCCCACTCGTCTGTCGTTCTCCGACCGTGTTCTCAAAAAGCCCAGAAAACCGGTGCAAAGGCATGTGGAGTTCGAAGCCTACGTGAGTCTTGGCCAGCCGGGAAGCTGGATTGCTATCCAAAGCCAGGTCAGTTGGTGGTTGCCGCAGCAACCGAGGGAACAATTGGCTGCATGCCTTTACCAAAGACTTCTTCCAGAAAGAAATGGAAAATCACAATGAAGGAGGAGAGCACGAGCTTGTCCAAACCAGTAGGATCCAGTGGTCAGAAGAAGATTTCACTGACTTCAACTGAGGGGGAGGATGGAGGCGGAGCCTTCGCTCACAAGCCCCGCCCCTCTGACTCTAGCCTACATTCCCTTCTGCTTTTCTTCCACAGGTAACACTGGATTTACTCCACATCACCCTGAATTCTACACGTTTAGAGTGTAACAATATATTGTGGTGCTGTTACTGGGAGATATCAGAACACAATGCGGACCAGCGCCGGCACACTTTGTTTAGTGGGGAATATGGTTAAACCATAAGCTTTCAACACAGAACACAAGAGACCTCTTCCTCTTTAATGCACAAACACTAGTGCTGCCCCCTAGCAGGTGTATGATTTTACACACTCAAAACAAAACTAGAACCCACCGTTTTTGGTTTAAATTTACTGCTGAAACATTGGAATGGTTTCAGTAGAACACACCAAATAGTTTTGTTGTCAATTCCTGAATAAAACGGCTTTAATATCCAGATACATCGTATTGTAGAACCCTGTATTGATACATGCATCCTGTCGTCCATCATGAATGCACAACCCTATAAAAAAAACACCCTTAAAATAACTCCAGGATAATTATTGTACAATCTACCTCGTTATAGAACCGCGTTTCAGTATTATAGCAATAATGAGAACATAGTACCTGCCAGGTCTTTGCCTACAAACAGTATAGCAACCTCATTTAGACCAGAAGATGTTTTCTGATGAATGCCACAGAGGAACCAGCCATGGAAGTGAACCGGGGATTCACGTTTGCACAAATGTTGCACTGAGGCGGTATGTGGGGGTAAAAAGGGCTCAAAGCTTATATTAAACTTGAAAGCTGAAACGAATTAAAAACCCTGTTTGTAAAATCTGCTCATCCTGCTGCAAGGCTGATAAATATCTGCTCTCTACTCAAGGGGCCAGTTTCCGAACCGCAGAGAAGCCAATGGGTTCAAACAAGTCATGACCAGGAATCCAGAAGAACCCTCTACAAAGGAAAATCAGCAAAAGGAAGATGCTCTAAACTGAAAATGAATAATCTCACAGCACCAGAGCGAGCTTCTAAAATATCCATGCAAACAATTCCAAATACAGTTTGTGCACAAACTTTGATGTTGGCTTGAAAAAGTGCCGTTAAGAGGATTTTTATTTGCACAACTCCCTGTGTCAATATGAAATGGAGTTCAGAGCATTTGGTTGCTAGGGTAAACGGTGTGGTTGCTAGGGTGCTGTCAATGATGTTCAAACCCTCATTTCTTAAAGATGTTTTTGTTTCCCATTTAATATTTGTGGCCATCATAACCCCTTCTGGAGCTGGGATTTACAGATTTACACAATTTCCTAGATGTCGTGGTAAAGTTTGGTGGTTTTAGTTTGTGCGGCCAGATTTTTTATCTTAAGCAAAAAATGTATAACAAAATGCTGCTTTGACAAGTCGACACAATGAGCATTTCCAACCTTCGTAGATAGAGTTCAGTAGAGCCAACCGGAGAAAAGAATAGCAACCTCCCTTACTGCACTAAGGAACAAGCAGATCTCCGAGTCACCGTGGGGCAGTGTTTCTCAAGTTTTTTACTCATTCCACACTTGGTGGTTTGATCACTAGTACAAAGTTAAATTAAAAGTGGTTTACCGCGTGACATCTCTGGATCTGAAACGTTCACCAACATTTTAACCCTTTCAAGGCCCGGAGCCTTTTTGGGCGTTTCTCATTACTTTACATTATGCTCTAATAAATTATCTTTAAAAAGTTTTTTGTGCCGATTTGTGCCTATTTTACAATAACCCAAGCTTCTTTTATATATATATTTCATAATATTACACAACAAATAAATTGTAGAAAAAGTACCATTCCGAATAGCACATTTCTCATCTGAAAATATGAATTACGCTGCCAATTATGCGTCATAACCCAAGCCAATAACCTTTTTGAAACCTACACATTATATTTGAAGTCAAAATTAAACCATGAGTGGATTATGTCATTCGTATTTAATTCAAAACACTTTAATGGCCACATGCTGCGGTGCGTGCAGGGACTTCTGTGGGTTCTGTAGGTGGAATCACTGAGGATGCAGCTACTTCAGTTTGTTTTGTTCCACTGCAGTATATTCCGACGCGCTATGGTTTCCGGTTCTGTCTATAAAGAGCATTACAGTTGCTGATTTATTTGAGTCTGTTTCAGTTTGTGAAGAGGGGGGGGGGGTTGATTGATGTATTTTGCAGTGCGGTGAAACATTCACAACAATTGAATATAGAAGGAATGTGTTTATGATTTTTGATCATCGGGTCAAGTCAGCTTTATTTACGTAGCACTTTAATGCAGGAGATCTGACCACAGTAAAGTCATGGTTAAGACAAAAGCTTATGGAACGTATCTAATACACGAACGAAATAAGATGAATACAAGTAACAACAGCATAAATTAAATGCAATACAGTATGGGACAATAAAAGTTCATTATAATAAACTCAAACTGGGCTCAAGAAATCTGTTTTAGCTTTGGGTTTTATAATCACAAAGAGATGATGAATCACCTGTTGATCTACTGCTTTGTCGTTTTCTCGGCAGAAGAAATATCCAACAGCTTTTCTCACACAAAGTGAAATAAAATGGTAAATAAATACTAGGCTTGTATGTTTGCATACAAACTTTGACGATGGTTCGGAAATTGCAAACATTTAGAAGTATTTTTTATGCATGGATTGGTTGCCTAGGTAGAGTTTTTGGTTGCTATGGAGTGGTCGGTGACTTCTTACAAAGTTCCCCGTGCCAATATGAGTGACATAAACCTGCCCCTATGGTGTGAGTTTTCTAAACTGAGATAGTGATCAACTTGGTTGCTATAGTCAACAGTGTAGTTGCTATGGAGGCATCAGTGACGTAACATAATGTTCCCTTTGTCAATATAAGTTACATAAACCAACTCCCATGTCTTTATAATTTACCAAAGCTGAGATAGAGTTCAGTTGGTTGCTAGGGCAAACAGTTTGGTTGTTAGGGCCAAATCTGTATTGTGTATTACGTTCACGTTTGAAAAGCCCATAATCAATTTTCCAAAAAACACAGTGTTTGCCGCATAATGGAGTTCTGTTTTGTCCATTTTTTTCTCCAGACTGCGATGTATGCCACTCTAGGTTTTTCCTGAAATGCGATCAGTGCACTAAAGCCAAGCACAGCGCAAAGAAGACGAGGTGCTGGGGGGGGAGTGGAATAATGCTAGCTGCAGCTAAATTTTAGACTCTGGATTTTCCTAAAATCCCTTCTGCGCTAAAGAAAAGACATTTTTACTCTTGAACCGTGGTCGGTATGTTCTTGCACCGACTGTTTCCATGAGATTTTCAGTTTTACAAAGTTTGACCCCATGTTACGTCAATGGAGAATCTGTCAGCGAATTCCCAGACTTCTTTTAGTGGTACCAGTCTGAAAAGGAATTGCGACCAGAGTCAGACCAGTTTGAGAATGTTTGATGGCTGTAGTTTAAGCTAGGAGGAGATACATTTCAGATGTTTTTGTTTGCGGTAAAAGATGAACAACATGTTGGCTTTGCCGAGCACACATACATTATCATACACAGTAAAATCCTTAGAGTTAAATTAACTCTACTCAGAGTGTATTTGGTCCCACTCTATATAGAGTTAAACCAACTCTGAAGGAGAGTTATTTAAATAAGTCTATTTGAACTAAACAGTCTATTTTTGCCTGTTTTTACTCTTTCTGGAGTGGACTTGGTCCCTCTCTGAATAGTTAATATTTAGTTTGCATTTTCCATGCAGATTTGGAAAAACATGAAAAAAATAGATTATTAAATTACTCTTTCTCAGAGTCGGTTTAACTCTATATAGAGTGGGACCAAATATACTCAGAGTAGAGTTAATTTAATTTAGCGCATTACATGCGAGCGCTCCATTCCACTGCATCTGTTCAACTCCCACTAAGCTCAAAGTTGCCTCAAACAGCACGGCAACCATCTTTTAGTTCCAAACGGTGCCCTGTCCTGCGACTCCTTTCCTTCTCCTCATTTTTAAGGCTGCTGTGAGCATTTGTTGAATACAAGCTGACTCTGCTTTGGTCCAGGGGCTGGAGGTTTGAGTCTATGATTCCACATGGTTATGAGAAACATATGCAGCGCTGTGTTCAGAACAATAGCGTCAGTGTTGGACGCGGCCCTTCTCAATGCTAGCTCTAGCAGCACTAGCGGATTCATCCCAACCGGAGGAGCTTTAGTAAACAGTGATGTGATGAAGCTCCCTCTGTTTTCTGCTGAAGGGAATCAAACACAAAGTTTTCATTTTTTCTGATGATCTTTTACTTTTTGTTTCCTCCACAAATGTCTCTACCTTTTACTTCTTTAACTTTTCCATCTTCTCATTTGAATACGGTGTTATTTTAAAATGTGTGTTATCAGCTGCTCCATCACATAGTTCTTCTCCATCTGTTTACAGTGGGACCAGCAGCAGCATGATCGCCATCGACAACAAGATTGAGCAGGCAATGGTGAGCCCCTGGCCTTTCATAGAAGCTACTCCTGCAGTACCGAGATGCAGATGGATTAAGCCCCACCCACTGAGCGTGCAGTCCTCTCATTGGGTGTACTCCTCAAACCCAAGCCTAACCCTGTTTATATGTATAATATTACTAATACTGTAAATTTATCTATAAATACGTCATTTTCATTCATTCAGCATTACACTGTCGTTGGCAAATGACGTCTGCAGATGGGGTATTTGGAAGCAACAGCACAGCGTTTGTTGTGATTTAATGCATTTAAAATGTTGCTTCGAGTTAAAGTTGTGAATGTTGGTTTCATGTGAAATCGATGTGTGCTGCAGGATCTGGTCAAGTGTCACCTGATGCTGGCGGTGCGAGAGGAAGTGGAGCTGCTTCGAGAGCAGATCAAAGAGCTCTCAGAGAGGAACGCTGCTCTGGAGAGAGAGAACTACATTCTGCGCAAGCTCCGCCCCTGAGAGCAAACCCAGAACCATGCTCCGGGATGCAGGGAATGGTGGGAGATGCTGTCTGGACGCTAGAGTGCGGAAGGAGTATCGAACACATGTAAAGAGACAGTTCTGACAATATTGGGATTAAATCCTTTATCAATAGAGCTGTGTGGCTTGGCATCATGGGAGTTGTTGTCAAGATATAAACTATCCAGGGATGGGGAACAAAGGAAGGAGGAGTCGACCAACCATTGCCTTAAGTGAACCAATCCCATAGAAAAGAACTTTCCCTCGTTTTGTTAATTTCTTTTGCATTTCAGCTGCTTCCAGATACTTCATCCGAATCACTGGCATCTAAAGAATGGACTCAGAATGTCACAAGAGTTACTAGATGGATGGAAATCTCAAATGTTTTCCTGGAAATGTGTTCAATTATGACTGAGAGCCTGACGGAGTCAACAACAAGAGGGTTGGGATTTGTCTGAGGCTCATAATCTTTCTAACAGTTGCGGTTTTAAGCACTGCTTTGACTAAGAAATAATGGTATTAATAGTGATGAAATTCTACATATTTATTAGTGTGTGTGCGAGAGATTGAGTTTTAAAGTGCTGCTCATCTCCTGGTTTCTCGTTTAGCGCTAGGGTACTGAGCTGTTAAAGATATTAAATCACAGGGTGCCATGGTTACACCCAGGCTAGCAAAGGCTCACTTGCTGTTGTTAACAGTTTGATCTGCTGAGTGTGTTTGAGAATAAAGGACTCATCTACTACTGCAGCTTCTGTCATCGTTTTACGGCTCACCAATGATGAAATTAGGAAATCACAGTTTAAAAATCAATTCCTTAGAACGATGCTCTTGCGGCATCTCACTTGCATCGCTCTCTGAAGAAGGAAATGGCTCAATAGCAATAATAGCATCCGTGTACATCTGATTTAATCACATTGAATGCTAGTGTTTATACAACATGCAAAACAAAAGATCTGAGGGTTAAAGATTCTTCAAAAAGCAGGTGTGTCTGATGTGATCAGTCAATGTAGTTATAGCCATTTAAAGTGGTAGAAATGTCAACATTGCGTATTAAATAAAAAAGTACATGTATTGTCTGGTAAATACAAACAATATATTTGTAAATATTTGGAGCCAATATATTAATAATAGAACAAACACAATCAGCTTAATGAGGACAGAAAAACGATTTTTTTTTTTACAGAAGTCGAAATACGTTTATCGAATTGCTTCAAAAAATGTCAGTTAATTGTGTTATGGGGTTTCAATGTAGTATAAATCGAATATACACGTTTTTATTTTTAGCGATGGTACACATCCTTCTAAAAAAGTATGGTTTGCGTTTGGGACTTTGTTAAGAGAACAAAAATTAGATTCATAATATCATTTGTTACGTTTACGTGAACCCCTTAATCACAGTTGTACAAGTCATAGTCTGTATTTAGTCATAGATATTATGTCTACGTTATTGTCTATACGCCTTTGCGCATGCGTCTGATTAAACGTCACCTCCGGCCGGAAGCGGACACGAGCGCGGCAGTCGTGGAGGGAGTTTAAAACTTATTATTGTATTTCGATTTTACATTCTCTCGTTTTTATTTTCGCTTAATTTTAATCGTAAAAATATTGTATTTGGTCGAAGAGACGTAGCAGGAGGTAAGTTAAAATCCCTTTATTCTGGGAGGTCTCGTTCCTTTTATTTTAAACCTTTAAATTTATTGAACACATTTTATATTTTAAATATAGGGGTCTTGCAAGTGCTTAGGTCCAAATATTGCAAAAATTGGTATTTGTTTTAAACTCCCCACAGTAACGTTACATTTTACTCGGATATAACATTGTCGTGTGAAGAAGTTTGACAGTGACATCTTTGAGTTTATTTGTAATCAGGTACAAATTCATTCCAGTGTGCAACAAACATTATTATACTTTGTGTAAAGCCCAATTTGGAGCAAAGATCTATTGCAGGTTTATTGTTCTTATGACAATGAGAAGAAATATAGGATTTGCCGATATAAGACTGTATAGATTAGTAAACCGAGGACCCTTCTGGCAGCAACAACCATATGTGCCAAAATTCATTTACGTCAAAATACGCACGCAATTTCAGCTAAAACGCACGCAAATAAATTGATTACAAAGAAAAAAACAGCCTGAAAACAAAAATAATGAAATAGATATCATAAGAATCGACTTCGATTTTTAAATACACTCCATTTTGTGTTTGTTCCGTTTTAAGCTTCGGTTTTGCTTCTCAGAGTTTTGATTACGCTCTCAGCATCTTTGCTTTTGCTTTCTAGTTTTGCGTTTGCTATCCTGAAAGTTTCATTTGTCATTCTGGTGCGAACTTTTAATGGAGGCGGGGCTAACAGTGATTCGCCCTCTTTGGCTAGTAAGGTTTTGATTGGCAGCTCAATGAACACGTACAAGCGTTCGCGCTTAGGCATCACGTTCAAGATCCCAGAGCAGAAGCAAGCGCTCAGCTTATTCAGTACAACGTCGCTCGTATATTATCATCATAAGAGTAAATAACTTTTTACACGAATCGAGGGAGACTATTGAAGATGGAAAACATCTTTTATTGTCAAGGAAACTGAGTTGTGTTAGAGTGAATATAAAATAAAGAAACCAAAAACGGAGCATGTTGAAGCCGTGAAAAGATGTTTCTTCTACGATCAAAATGTATATTTTTAGGATTTAAAGGTAGATTAATGAACATTGTGGGCTTTGAATGTTTTACATGATTGATGTTGTGTTTTCTATTTCTGAGGTTTTGTTGAGTTGCAAGCTGAACTTTGAGAGATTTAACGAAATGAACAAACACAATGTTGCTCCATCAAACCTTTTCTTAACATTTTTGAATGTGCAACATTTTTGTTGACATCTATAGTCATTCAGGCTGAAAGTAAAGATAATTATTTGGGTTTGTTGTGTTGCAAAATAAACATCTTGTTTCAGTTGAATCCAGTATTACTTATTACAAATGCCATCACTCCAGCTTAAAGTAAAATAATTGATTGTTAGATGAGCTGATAAATATGCATTCATTCACAAATATGCAATCATTAAAATCACTGGTGAAAAGAGTGTACATCCGGTTCATTGAGCTGCCAATCAAAACCGTACTAGCCAATGAGGGTGAACCACTGTTGTCCCCGCCCCCATGGAAGGTTTGTGCCAGAATGACAAACGCAACTTTCAGGATCGCAAAGGCAAAACTAGAAAGCAAAAGCAAAGATGCTGAAAGCGTAGTCAAAATTCTGAGAAGGAAAACCGAAGCTTAAAACGGAAAAAAAATAAAAAATGGAATTTATTTAAAATCAAAGTAGACTTTTATGGTAATTATTTGATTATTTTTGTTTTAAGGCTGTTTTTTTATTCTTTTTAATCAATTTATTTGCTTTCATTTTAGCTGAAATTGTGTGCGTTTTTTTGGCACAAAATAAATTCCATACAACCACGTTCAGTCACTTAAATCGCCCTTTTCCCCATTCTGAAGTTTTCACCATTTTTTCACGCCTAAAAACACAAAGTGGCTGCTGTGTGACTGGCTGGTAAAGAAGCTAAGAAAAAATTAAGAGGCTGGTGAGTGTATTTCAGTCGTCTCATTCTTTTAATTTTGGTGATTTATAATTGAAAACCCCACATTCAGTCTCAGTAAAAAGTGAAATGAAGCTAAAAGTGGGCGTCGCCAGCAGTCACCCTCGTGCGTCACTTACCGGTAATCTGGAGGCGGGACGATAACAGCTCGGAAAGTATTGTGATGCAAAACCATTCAAAATGTGTGGGAGGTTTACAAAGAGTGGACTGCACAATTGCGGCGCTAAGTTTGCTCCGTGTGAAACGAAGCAGTGTTTGCTTGTTGTTGCTAAACCCTTGGCATCAGACAGCCAATCAGGAAACGACAAGGACTACATTAAGTCACAAACAAGAGATGGTGTCTCGTAGAGAAGTGTTTGCTTTCGTAATATGCTTTAACTGTGCTGTCATTCCAGGCAAAAAGCACTGGGACAGCACCAATTACTAACCTCCTCCTTACATCTGATGTTTGCTCTTCAATAATCAGATCACTGCTCAGATTTTTTTTACTAAAAATCTTTGAGTTGCTGATGGGACAATGTGATGAAGTCCTTCACCACCAACAATCTCTCTGCCTGGACACATTTTAACTTAAATAATATGTTTTTGTGAGGAAGAAACAAGAGACAATGGAGGCATAGATTAAATCGTTGAGTGGGAGGATTTTTGGAATGTGGATATTTATTGCCTTATGTATTCTATATTTACAGTGCATCCAGAAAGAATTCATAGCGCTTAACTTTTTTTACGTTACAACCTTATTCCAAAATGGATTAAATTAATTAATTTCCTAAAAAAGTACACACAATACCTAGGGGTGTAACGGTTCACGGGATGTATTGAACCGTTTTGGTGCGACCTGTTCGGTTCGGTACACTTGCGTAGCGTTTCAGTATTTTTTTTAATTAAATAATGTAAATTTATTATTAGCGCGATATTAAGCGCAGCGGAACAATGTTCCTAGGCGAGTTTCCGCACGGACGCTATTGATTGATGCACAGTAGAGCTGCACGGGTAGCTGTTAGAAATGGCAACAGCGAAAGAGAAGCCAGCGCTTGAAGACACCTCACTACGGTCTCCTGTTTGGGAACACTTTGACTTCTCTGTTAAAATACATAACTGGGATAGACGAGTGGATAAATTTAAAGTTGTATGCCGACATTGTTCCACGGAGATCGGGCAGGCAACACATCTAACATTTTCTACTGCTGGAGATATTGTCACTGCAACCAGATCTGTGCTCTCTTCAGAAAATGTGGATAGGTTAATGTTTTTAGCCAAAAACTTAAAACTTGAATAGTTAGTTTTGTTGATATAGAAGCTGAAGCTGTTGCTAGTGTTAAAAGTTTTCAGGTCCTAACTAGTTGCAGTATTTACTTTTTTTATTTTAAAAATGTGTATTTCTTTATAAAGAGTGCAATTTATTTAAAATATCACCCAAATGTGTCACTTTTATTTATTTTATGCAAAATTTCTATTGTGTATTGGCAGCTTTTCAAAATAAAGATTATGTAAGTTCTAGGGGTGTAACGGTACGCTAAAATCGTATTCGGTTCGGTACAGTGTCTTGGAGAGTTCGGTTCGGTTCATTACAAAACAATAAGAACATACATATTCTTTATTTTGAAAAACTGCCAATACACAGTAGAATTCTTGCATAAAATAAATAAAAGTGACACATTTGGGTGATATTTTAAATAAATTGCACTCTTTATTAAGAAAAACACATTTTTTTATAAAAAATGAAATACTACAACTTGTTAGGATAGATAGGATGGAGGAACCTATCCACATTTTCTGAAGAGAGCACAGATCTGGTTGCAGTGACAATATCTCCAGCAGTAGAAAATGTTAGATGTGTTGCCTGCCACATACCCGATCTCTGTGGATCAATGTCGGCATACAACTTTAAATTTATCCACTCGTCTATCCCCGTTATGTATTTTAACAGAGAAGCCAAAGTGTTCCCAAACACGAGACCGTAGTGAGGTGGGAGGGTCTTCAAGCTCTGGCTTCTCTTTCGCTTTTGATATGATTCCATTTTCCTACTCGCGCTCGTGCTCATCAGTCAATAGCGTCCGTGCGGAAACTCGTCTAGGAACATTTTTGCGCTGCGCTTAATATCGCGCTAATAATACATTTATATTATTTAATAAAAATACCGAATACCGAAACGGTACGCAAGTGTACCGAACCGAACAGGCCGTACCGAAACGGTTCAATACATACCGTGAACCGTTACACCCCTAGTAAGCTCTTATTGTTTTGTACCGAAAATTAACCGAACCAAGCTCTCCAAGACACTGTACCGAACCGAATACGATTTTAGCGTACCGTTACACCCCTAACAATACCCCATAATGACAATGTGAAAAAAGATTTTTTGAAATTGTTGCAAATTTATTAAAAACACAAAACGTGAAAAATCATATGTACATAAGTATTCACACCTTTGCTCAATTCTTTGTTGATGCACCTCTGGCAGCAATTACAGCTTCAAGTCTTTTTTAATATGATGCCACAAGCTTGGTACACATGTCTTTGGAAATTTTTGCCCATTCCTCTTTGCGGTACCTCTCAAGCTCTATCAGGTTGGATGGGAAGCGACGGTGTACGGCCATTTTCAGATCTCTCCAGAGATGTTCAATAGGATTTAGGGCTGGGTCGCTCAAAGACATTCGCAGAGCTGTTGTGAAGCCACTCTATTGATATTTTGGCGGAGTGCTTTGGGTCATTGTCTGAGGTCAAGAGCACTCTGAAGCAGGTTTTCTTTCAGGATGTCTCTGTACATTCAGCTTTCCATCTATCCTGACTAGTCTTCCTGTTCCTGCTGCTGAAAAACATCCCCACAGTTCTAAACTTTGTTGGGAGAAGTAAGACTAGATCACTCAAAGTCTAGTAGAGAGGTTTTGCTGCTCAGCACTTTGATTTTGTGTAAATAATGATTATATTTTTTTCTTTGTAAATACCGGTACCTATTTTTTTCCTATTGTGGTGACACAAATAAACCACAGCGTTTGCAAGCTCTTGTATTGCGCCTCAGTCCTCGCGACACTCTGTACCACATTACGATAAACAGAAACAGTCATGATGGGACAAAAAAAAGTAAAATTCATAAACACTATTTTCTCCAAACTCCAATACAATAAACGACAAACCAGAACTCAAACATAAAACATCAGCGGTGTTTTTTAGTATTTTAGATTGAACAAAAAAAACAATCTGCAAGTCCTGCCGAAGAGGCGGCACATTTGCAAATGTAACAAGCAAATTGGATCGCAACATGTGTCTGAAAAATAAGATATTTTCTCAATCTCGCACAGCACTAAATGCGACTGTAAACCATACCTTTTGCTTATTTGTTTCTCTTTCTTGTTCTTTTGTCTTCGCTTTTTACAGCTGATGATCTAACTGGAAGCAGTGTGTTACATGCTCTACGTCCAATCAGGTACAGCAACACCATAAATATGCAAATAAGAACGTTAACCCAGGCTTTAGGAATGTGCCGTGTGAAACGACTGTCTCTGATTACCCCTTTAACCTCAGGTTTGGCATCAGCAGCGTGAAACATGATTACCCTGAATTAACAAATTCAAGTGTGTAAAGCCCTTAGGTGTGCTAGAAACTTCCAGGCAGGTGTGTTGGAGCAAAACTTTGCGGGACACCGGCTGAATTTGGTAACCCCCGACGTAAAGAATACGGATTTAATGTCAGCACTGTACGAATGTTGTGCAAGCCCTTTCTCCAAAACCAGTTTGATCTAGAATTATCAGCCGGGCAGGTCTCATATTCATTGTTTATATTTAAGAGGAATCTTGAAGTGTTTATTCTGGATTTTAACATTACAATAATCACTGCGCCATCAGACGTGAAAGGCAGAGCAGCGTTTTCCAATGGGTTTTGGTTTGAAGGGATCTTTATTAATACACCATCCATCCCTGGGGATTTCTCTCGTTTCTTGAGGCGGTGGCCTGCAGCAGATGCCATCCAGATTTATCAATTCAAAAGCAGACGTAAGAAATCTGTATTTGGTCCTGCGGCGTGGTGTAGTGGTAGTGCGCAGGACACATATGTGTGGTTGCACAGGGCTGAGGCGAGTTCAAATCCCATCCCATTCGCTCTTCTCCTACTTTCCTGTCACTCTCCACTGTCCTTTACGTTAAGATGAAAAAAATAATCTTAGAAATCTGTATTTGTCTCCCGTCTGATGGAAGCACGTTGAAGCTAATAATATATCTGAGAAGAAACTCGTGCTCATTAATTAGGTTTGATGCAATCAGCCGAGCAGTCTCCAATGAAAGAGAAATGAACTTAAATGCCCTGAAAATACCAGTTCTGGTCATCCTCACATCAATAAAGTTCAAATATTTCTTGCTTGATCTAGTTCCAGAGATTCGCGGATGTCTGTGCACATCATAGAAAATCACAAAGCATTAAACAATCAGACACATGGAACTCAGATGGAGGTTCTCATTGGACGTTCCTTGAGCGAAACACCCCACCCTGCTTCCTCCTCATTTGAATATAGCAAAATAAAGCAACTTGACAAACACTGAGCACGGCTGTTTACAAAGAAGGAAAAAGATTTCACTTTAATAAAAAGAGAGAAACCCGCTGGCGAAACAGAACGAGGATAAACGAGAACTAATCGTACGCACGCCTCGGCCGGTACAGCAACGATGATTATGGAATGTTCGTTTTTGTGCCGGGGGTTTCAAGATCATCTCAGTAGGTTCTCAACAAGGGCTGTCTGGCTTTCTGATGGTTGATGGCTGATCAGAACCCACCCATCGTCCTCTGCTCCAGAGTTTGAGATGATCTCAGCAGCTCCAATGGAAACCGCTGAGGAACCAAAGCTGTGCGCTCCAGAGCCTCTGAGTGTGGGACCAGTGCAGAGTTCAGACCTGCTCTGTCCGGACCTGGACCTGTCTGTCTCTAACACCCCGACTCGACACGTACAGGTAGCACTCGCCTCTGCTGAGCTCATCCGTGAGCATCTGACATCCGTCACCTGTCTGTGTTTCACAGGTGCGCTTTAATCTGGATCCGCTTCGGATCAGTTCCAGTCCAGAGCCCAGAACAGAACATTACACAGCCGGGAGGAAGCCGAGCGGAGGTGAGGCCCACAGAGGAGGAGCTCCCAGTAATACACTGATTCCATTGAGCTGGTGTGATTTGTTTTCGTTGGCAACTTCAAAGGGCTTCAAAATGTGACTGTGTTTGGACAGTGAAACTGAAACAATGAACAAAAACGGATTTTGTCAATTTTGTTTTGTAGGTGGTTCATCAGAAAGGAGGAGGAGCCAAGGGTCTGCCCATCCTTGGAATGGGGCGGAGCTGAACTCAGTGCTGCAGCAGGAAGTGGGAGAGCAGAGGTTTGAAAGACGGATTCAGGATGTGTCGGAACAAGCGTTTGAAGGACTGGTAAAGACGGAGCCGTCACTCAAGGCAACGCTTCAGGGAAAGGTCACTCAGATGTGTGCCGGAGAGCTGAGGAAAGAGAAGGAGGAGGAGATTTCCTTTGATGAGCAGCTGATGGATGGGACAGAGCTGAACACAGTACTAGCTCTAAGGGCGGAGCATCACAAGGAGGCGGAACAAACGTTTAATCCAAAAAAGGCTGTTCGAGAGAAACTGGAGAGTTCAAGGGTCACAAAGAACCAGATCAACCGCCGAGCAGCTCAAGGTGAGTGCCGCAAACCTAGTTTCAGCAAGAATCCCAACGGGCAGATGCGCTGTGTCCTGAGAAGAAACTGTAAAAAATGTGACCACGCCCCTGTTAGCGGCATAAAAGATCTTTCTTGTGATGTGATTAGTCTGCTCTGTTCTGTGTAGCTGTCAATCACATGGCCCCGCCCGGGTTTTTTTTTTTTTTTAGGAGAAATTGAACCACACGAAAATGAAATTGAACCAAAAAAAAACTATTGAAGTTTGTTCACTGTAGAGTTAGCTTTCGAAAATTGTTAAAAACGTTTCAGTAAATGACGTACTTTCTGCGGAAATCATTTTTAAAGTTCAGCTTTTTCCCAGACTTGTGTTGGGCGGTAATCATTCTGCTGCAAGCCACAGGGGGGCGCTTTTTGTTTTTACAAAACAAACGAATCTCAGATTTCTTTAGACAAAAGTTTTGTTTTTAAAGTGATTTATTTTTCTTGAATTTGAAAATAACACACGTGTATAACGTGCATTAGTTAACGGGGGGGAGAGAGGCGTGGCAGAAAGTTTTATCTCAATATTAAGGGCAGCTTCAACTTTTCCATTTTAATGGTTCATCCCCAGCTCTGCGTGCAGTTTATCTAAAGAAGCCGTCTGGAAAGCTCCACTTGAGACCCCGCTGCTGCAGAAACACGCCGTTCTTTAACTGTTTCCAGCCTCTTCAGGATGATTTTGAGGCCACAACCCTTTCTCTGTTTCAGCAGATTTTTGGTGACTGATCTTATTTTTACAAACTTCATGAAGTTCTTCCGCAAACAAGTGCTTCGTGCCACAGACCAGAAACTACTAAACACATCAAAACTGAAATTTCCCCTCCCTGTTGTGGTGCTCATGGCTGTTAACGCTCACTAAATTATATAAATGTGTTGGATCAATATTTATTTATCTACCTCAGCTCTTAAGTTTTTTAATCCAGCATTTTTACCCTTTTAATGATCATAAATCAATCATAAAGGAAAAAAAGTGCTTATTTTCAAGTGATTTTGTAGTTTTGATTAGAGCTGCGGTGGATGAAGAGATTCATACAAAAAATGGGAAGAAATATTGACGTGAGAGAGGCGGAACATTCCTGTGGGAACTTTGGAAATTCATACGTACATTAAGTTTAATATAGAATGAAACAAACTCAGATTCATAAATGTGTTGATATCTCCCAGAGTGCTCTGTTCTCCTCGTCGTTCAGCCCTGCGTTCCTCAGAAATATAAACAAAAGTATTGCAACTTTCATCAATGTTTGAAAGCATCTGTGTTCATTAATGAATAAAACAATGTCTTTAACACATAAAAGTAATTACAGTCTGTTTTATCTCTTTAACACTCGGATTAAGTCAGCAGATTGTAACGTTTGCTCACGTGCATCACAGAACTACTTTAAAATTTAGAGAATGCGCAAGAAAAGATGTATGTTTGCCCGTTAGGTTTGAAAAGTCCAGAAAATCGCTGTGAATTCAAACAGCGGGTTAAACTCTGATTAAATGTATGAAAAGCGGCTGTTTCCTGTCACAGGTCTGAACTTCCCTCGCTCTCAGCAGCTCTATCACGCTCTGGTCAGCGTCAGTCTGTCACGAGATCAGCTGATCAGCCAGGCCCTTCAGGATAGGCCAGCACTGTCCCCGCCCACTGCCAGCTCAGCCAATCAGGTGAGAGTAGCATAAGCCCTCTTCAGCGCAGGCACAATATAGAAGGTACAGTGGGCAAAGCTGTAGTTTTTGGTTGGATCATGAATCGTGTTTGTGTCTCAGCCGTGCGAGGCTCCTGATGCTCTGCAGTTCTTCAGACCCGACGACATGATCAGAGAGAGGCCGCTGTTGCCAGGTGACCACCTCCCTCTGCCCCTGGCTCGCCCGGTGTCTCGACCTGCCCACACAACCTTTGACCTGCACCACCTGCACAGACTCTGGGAGTCCTGAGAGTGAAAATGTTAGTGTTTATTTTTGCACTTGAAATATTAAATTATTACCAATTCAATAAAAGGAATAAAATAACAACATTTTGTCATTGTGAAACCACACCTTCGTTATTTTAGCTCTGTGCTTGGGGTCATTGTCTATTTAGAAGGTAAACCATCTGAGGTCCTGAGCCCTCTGGAGAAGGTTTTCCTCCAGGAAATCCTTGAGCTTGCCCACATTATTTTTCCCTCGATTACAAACAGCTGTCTTCTTCCCCACAGCATGATGCTGCCACCACCATGCTTCACTGTTCGAACCATATTGTCAGGTGATGATGAGCTGGGTTTCTCTAAACATTTCAATTAGAAGTAAGGCCAAATAGGTCTCGCTAACTTGGAGTCCTTCAGGTGTTCTTATTCAAACTCCATGTGTCTGCGCTGAAGGGAGGCTTTCATCGGGCCACTCTGCCATAAAGACCCAACTGGTGGAGGGCTGCAACTTTCTCCTGACTTCATCTGTGGAGCTCAGCACAGTGATCTTTGGGTTCTCCTCTTCTAGCTCAGTTTGGTCGAACGGTTCGGGTTCTAGTTGTTCCCAACGTCTTCTATTTAAGGATTCTGGAGGCACTGAGCTCCGAGGAACATTAAGTGCTGCAGGATGTTTTTGTAACCCTGTCAGATCTGAGCTCTTCCTCATGATCTTCATCTGCTCGGAGGATTGTGAGCTCTTATATACACGGGTGTGTGGCTCTTCTAATCAAGTCCAATCAGTAGAATCAAACCATCTCAAGGATGATCAGAGTTAAATGTATGAGTCTCACAGCACAGATCTGAATTCCGAAGATCATGTGACATTTAGTATTTTTTTTCTTTTTTATTTTATCGGCAAAAATGACAACCATCTCCAAATGCTTTTATACGGGGCAAGGGAAACTCTTGTGATGCCACACTGGGTGATAAATGGTGGGTGTCCTTTACACACCAATGCGTTACTTTTGCAGCTGCATCATCAGCTCCCTGCGTCTCTCTTGCGTTTATAAATGAGTGCACAGACCCTCTCCTGAACACTAGATGGCGCTTTGGTAAAGTATAATTCACTCCATGCCACACGGTGGCGCAGAAGCAACTCACACTGTGTGAGGCGTGTTTATGGAGGAGAAGAGGACGAGAGATCGCTTATCTGTCAATATAAAGCCAAACTATTAGTTTTGTGGAAAGCAAACCACTTCTCTTTAGAGCTGGTTTCAGACGGTTTTAGCCTCAATCTTGAGTTTATGCTCAGAATCAATTAATGCACACCATGCAGCTCCTAAAGCACATAGGCGTGAGTTTGCTGCAGTCATTCTGTTACTCCAGGGCACTGGTACCAATGTCTGCATCCCACCCCTTTATAGATAGCAGACCCCCAGCGCCTAGTCTTCAGTAGTGAGACCACTGTCTGTAGCTTCCCTTCATCCATTAGTACTAAGAGCAAGACCGACCTGTCTCTCTTAACCGGTTGTGAACGTGATTTCTATGCACCACCCCTAGGCCCTCTGGCACTATTGGGGAATCCCCTGATCGTCCTCAGGGGGCTACAGTGACAATTATTTTGTGCCAAAAATAAACGTGTAATACCAGCAAAAACGAACGCAAATAAATTGATTACCAAAAATAAAGTAATAATAATAAATCAAGTAAATTCCATGAAAATCGACTTTGATTTTAAATACATTACATTTTTTGGTTTATTCTGTTTTTTTTTTCGGTTTTGCTTCTCAGAGTTTTGATTATGCTTTCAGCATCTTTGCTTTTGCTCTCTAGTTTTGCGTTTGTTAGTCTGGCACAAACCCTTCCATGGGGGCGGCGATAACAGTGGTTCGTTTTCACAGAAATTATGTTCATCTTTTTTTGACACAAAATAAATTCCATACCTTTCAAGCCGCTAGAACCTGTGGAGCACAAATACGTGTATGTTAAACCGTGCTTCCTACAGGGGGTGCTACAGCTCCAGAACTTGGTGTTTGCTGGGGATCATCAATGCTGCAGTTCTGTTCTGAGGTAAACAGAAACTACATCTTTCTCACCAAACGAGGCACTGCAGAGATTCAATGCAGGTTTCTCTTTCTGCTGGTCACCAATAACGACCAGAACCCGTCGTCTTTGGATTATACGAGTGACGAGTAATGCTGACGGCACTGATGTTCCGTTGCTACTTTATCTGGTGCTTTATTACACTTTGCTAACACTCGAATTCTTTTACACTGAACACTAGTTATTTAATGCCATTCTTTGTAAAACGTCTGTGAAGAAACAACAAATTCTAGTGTCTGCAATAATTTTAATGAGAGATTTCAAAAGAGAAAAACATCCTGAACACAAACAGCAAGAACTGAGAGTGAACGAACCGTAGAAATGAACTCTATAGATCGGTGCTCGTGAAAGAGACCCAAGCATCAGCGGCGAAAGAAACGGTCATGCAAAGCTTTAACACCAGCGAAGCATCCTCCACGAGAGAGAATAAATTACACGTTTCATTCTTAAATAGATTTCACCAACTCTATACTTTACAATATTTACAGAATAATAATAATAATAATAATAATGCATAAATGTATTCATCGGGACAAGAGTAATATCCATCAAAACACTTCAAGGCACATTCTGAAGAACACAGAAACACAAATATTAATATTAAATAATGAAATGAAGACATGCGCAGGCGTTCACGTACTGAAGGAAAACCTGGTTTTGTTATGGAATAAAAAACATTTCTTGTGAAGGGAAACGTTTGAAAAACTGTTTTACACGCAATCGGTTTATAAACTCTGATTCCGATTCAAATCTGTGATAAAAATCCGACTTTCATTGTAAACAATTCTACCTTCTGCTGATTGAGATTAAAACACTTTTGTTTAATAAAAGAAAGCATTTAAATGTTAACCGTTGATAAATTACTCAAGATCTTCACAGAACTCATGATTTTAAATTTGTGTCATTATTTATATTTTATTAACGAGATGCAGTTTAGAATTTACAGAAAAGGCTAATCATGAAATGATTCATTTATTATATTTAAACATTTAACTGGCCTTTTAAAAATGGCCACCATGAATATGTGATTGAAAGCATTTATTAAAAGTAAAATATCTTCAAATAAGATAAAACAAGGCTATAAACTTGTTTCAGAAATGTTTCTCAAGATAAATGTTAATAAATGTAAACGTCCGGTATAGATAAAATAATCCAAATAAAGTCCAATTAAAACTTTGTTTTAACTGCATTTCCTTAATATCCAATGTTAGATTTGTTTTATTCTAGAACACTAAAAGTTAACCAAATTTATATTATATTCAAGTTTATATTCTGCATTTGTTAAATGTAATTGTAATAAGTGTCATTATAAAAAATGGTTAAAATAACGGAAAAAAGCGAAAGAAAGCACAAGGTTTTGAAATAATCCCAAACTGAGATCAGTTTTTTCCTTTTCGTCTGAAATGTGATTAACTTTAGAGGGAAATTCTCATGTTTTATTCCATTTCAGAAACAAGTTTCCCCTTTAGATCAAGTAATAAAATCCTGAAAAGCTGTTTAAGACTTTGTGGTTCTGTCTGAGTCGCTATTTAAATACGAGATATTTACACAGCGATTTCAGGAAGAGAGAAGCTCCGAGCTGAAGTCAGACAGACGGGTGTCGGAGAGACAGACGGGGTTCAGGTGGTGAGACCTCTGTGCTCCAGCTCTTTGCTCTGCTTCAGCTCTTTAATCCTGTGAAGGAGAAGAGAGACGTGAGGAATGACCAGAAGCAGTCGCGAGTGTTTGTAGGTCATGTGACCCCGGTGGAGGACCTGCAGCGGTTCCTTCGAGCTCGATTGCTTTGCTGTAGTTCACTGATTTGTAATCATTTAATGCTAATGCAGATTATTTTCACTATGTTTAGCATTTGCAAACATCCCCTACTTCTGTTCTGTGCCTATTGCATTGTGGGTAACGGGTTGTGTATATAAACGCAGGCAGAGAGGACGACCTGTGCGGCGACTCAAAGTGGCTTTTTATAATGTTGGGGAAATCCTTAGTTTGCATTTTTCAGTTTTGTTTCTCACCGTGTGGCGCAAAGGGTGACCAAATGCTAATAAGCCCAACGGGGGACAAGGGACCACCCCACGGCCAGACTCCCTGGTATATTAATAATGCCCTATTCCCCTAAACATGTGTAATCACTGACGTATGCTCAGGAACAGGCCAACCATTGTGTATTTTTATGATTTACTTTAGCTATTTATTTTTCATTACAATTTATTTAGCTGAAATAATTAGAGATTTCTAAATAATTAGAATAGAAAATGATATATGTTCATGGATGTGTTGTTATATGTCCAATGTTATCTAATCATCTAATTCTACCGATATACTAAAACCTTTCCTTCAGTTCACTGAAATAGCATCAGAAGCTAATGTTAGCGACACAATGCTGCTCATCCGTGAAAGCAGGCTCTGTGCATCCTAAAAGCAACTATATCTTTTAAAAATGTATAGATATAATAATATTTAATAACAACAGTAAAGCACTATCTTGTATTACTATCTTATAATAATCTGTTTGTAGAGAATCTCTTTTAAGTTCATCCCGTGTGTTTCCAGAGCCCACACGCTATTCTTTCTCCATTTTTTGAATTGGAAAGCGTGCATCTAAAAGTGTGTCTTCCTAGTGTGTCTATTGCACGTGAGAACGCTGTCATGACAACAACAAAAAAGTTGACGGCATACTAGTCAGCAGTTCAAATGAGGGGTAGGTGTGGCATCGGTAGCGTGCTGAACGTTAGTTTGTCTGCCTGGGGCTCAAGGATATAGTGACCATCTTTTGTTTTGAGCAAGCATTGATTATGTGTGACACATCCTTAATTTGCCATTACGCATTAATTAAGCTTCAAACGCTGTGCGTGCACGTGCGACACGGGACGGATGGTTACCCTAGTGGCACCATATTATGCCTTTAAAGCAGTAATTTCTTAAACATGAGGAAAAAAATCTGTTCTGAACGTGTGGGCCGCGGGACCTGAATGGCGCTTCCTAGCACTTGGTAGCAGTGAGGCGTCAGTCAGGCGTTGTGGTATGCGCCAATAGAGCCTCAGCCAAATAAGCATTTGGCTCTTTGCCTTATTTCATTTTAGTTTTTTTTTTTTTTACCTTTTAAATCACACTCAAATCCATCAGAGGACATTAAAAAGAAACAATAAATAATATTAATAATAAAATTAATTTTTTTGCTGCTCCGGGGCAGGTGACCTGCAACATCCTTGAGAATGTCACTAATTGCTGACGCACCACGTCTCACGCTGCTGCGGTTTCCCAGGCAAATGCTGAGAGATCCGATCGATGGTAAGACGTACCAATGTTCTCTCTGTTAATAACTTTAACACGGTCTATTTCAGTCAAAACTTACGTTATGGGGATATTGTTGTTTTGGTTCAGTGGAGTTGAGCCGGCTTCACTGTTACGTTCTTGCTGTACTCGCTCCAATACGAGTTTCATAAAAGAGCCGTTGAACAGCCGCACGACCACCTTGTTTCTCAGACTCCAACTTATCTTGGAGTCTTACCGCAGACCGAAGATTTTTATTTCCTGTCCTCTGACTGGCAGAGAGTGCGGTTGATATTCTAGTCTGGTAATTGTTCTCTGATGCTACTTTTTATAGAATAACTTTATATAGTCAGTTACAGTTTATTTCATTTGAAACTTATTTGAAGTGTGCTTGCTTTATTACCACACAATTTTATTTATCAAAATGCCTTATAAATATTTTTGTAATTCTAATTTGTGCTAAGCACAACAACTTTGGTTTAACTGTTCAGTGTGAAAATAAATGTGTTTGAGATTATCATATTGTAGCACTTTTCCAAACAAAATTTTACTTCAATAAACCATAAAATGACTAGATTTAAATATTAAACATAAATCAAACAAGATGTGGATCACTTTACATTAACAAGTTATTTAGGACTTGAATCACGTTGTACGGGGAAAATTGGGTCCCAGTGTCAAAAAGGTTAAGAAACTCTGCTTTAAAGCATTTATAATAAATATTTGATCCCTCTATACCAGCACTGCACTGTTAGAACCTTTCTAAATCCAAAATTAAAAAACGTCTTTAAATCACCGTTTGCCCCCGTTCCTCCCACAGTCATGCTTTCTCCACGCGTCCCGTTTGGGAATTGTAGTTCAGGAAACATGGGTATTGTCAGTGGCGGTTCTACAAAGAATTGCGCCCTGGCTGAGACTTACCCCCTCCCAAACCCCACCTCAACCGAAATAGCCAAAATGAACACAAACAATGGAAATAAATAATAAATGTACTTGCAGCAGTTTAGTTGCAGAGCGTAATTTTGTGCTGAAAGTTTAACTAGTTCTTGTGTTTTAAAAGCGGCTGAAAAAACAAAAACAAAAGAACCCTACCCAGAAATAATAGGAAATGTACTGGTTTTATTAGCAAGTATAAAAGTGTCTGCTGCTCTGTGATTGGTTAGCAGAGCAAGCATTATACGCAAGAAGGCTAACCTGAGATAACGTTATACCACTAAAAAACAGAACGACATGCAAACATTAAACATACAGAGAGAAAATGGTTGTTCTTTGCCCGTTCCTCCTCATTCTCCTTTCTATTTTTCCTATATCGGGCACCTGACATCTTTAGTCTTGAGCTCTGGTCGTGAGTGGCAGGGATGGAGGAAAAAAAATCAAACCAATTCACCTCCAAATCATCATTGTGATCGTTTTTTTATTTCCCATTTTCCTTGACATCAGTTATACACAAATAACTAAATAAAAACTGTGCTGTGTGTTTAGAATATTATGAAGGAAATGAGATCATGTTTTTGTCACTGGTAAAGTTTATCTCGTCCTCTTTGGAAGAGGTTAACTGTCCTCTGCCCCACACTTTCTCTGATTGTTCTTCAGAGCGGCTCTTCTTGCCTGCATAGAGATGAGCTGCACTAACGATTAATGTGATTGGCCGGTAGGTGATGGGTGGGGCACAGAACATCGAGCCGTTTTCAGCTCACAATAAAACTTGTGTTTTATGAGGGACTAAGAATGTCAGAAAAGTTAATTTTGCATAATTTAAATAAATAATGCAAAACATGAAATAAAGTAAAAAAATGAAGAGGGTTTGTTATAAAAGTGATCTAACGTTCAGCAGAGATCCTCTGGTACCTGTGTCTGCAGCGGCGCAGGAACCTCATGATCTTCCGAGCGGCTTGATCCTGTCTCTTAGTCAGGAACGATCCCCTGAAACACACAGAACACACTGAGATGGAATACACCACCGTGAGCTGTCTGTCTCATCTGTCTTCTGCAGCCCTAACCAACAGATCCCAGATCAGATCATTAAACCACACAACACCCTTCACCTCACCTGACTCAATCATTTCAAAAGAACCCTGCCCGTTTCTAAACAGCACAAGCTTGGTTTGAGCCTTTCCTTTGATCTAAATCACTGATGACGGTCGAGATCGTGCGGTGATCGCTTATTTTTCCCAACAAAAACACTGCACTGCTAACAGCGAGCGCCTCGTTTTGTCCCGGGTCTGCCCTTTAAATAGAATCAAATATGCGAATCGAAGAAACAACTGTGAGAAAGACAAAATCAAAAGAGACAAGCAGAAGAGGTAGATAACGTTTGAGACCACTGATTGGACAGGAGATCTGTCAGTCAAAGCCTCAAAACTCAGTTGTACTCCGCTCAGTAAAGCTTGCTGCTGCTTAGTAAGGAACAGTGAGTCGTTACTTTTGGTGCAGCTGTCATTTTGCAACATTTTGAACAACTCGCTCTCCGCAACCATTGGGGGAGTGAGTGTTTTAATAGTTTGAGAGTCCCGCACCTTTTCCATCTCTGAACTAAAGTCTTTCTGTTTTTACCAGATATCAGTAAAATCATGTAAGATCTTGGGAATTAAAGGGTGACTTCAAGTCAGTAGTTTTGGTTAGAACTCAGCTGCGAGCAGCACAAAGTGTGGTGAATGTAAAAAATGCAAAGGGTTAGACTTTAAATTGATGCCAAACACACTGCGTTCTCCGTCTCAACACTTCTTCTTGTATTCTGGGCTTTTTGTTTCACCTCAAAAAAAATCGGCAGAATTTTTGAAACGGTAGTCGAGTACATCGACGGTTTCTTTGTTTTCTGATCGCATCCACATCGCAGCTCTTTTCCATTTGCTTATTGCATCAATGTGAATCTATCACACACCCCTCAAAGCAAGGAATGTAGTGTTGGTGCACCAAAACCCCAGTGGGCTCTGCAGGCCGGTTTCAGGAGTAATCAAAGATCACCCGGGTGCCGTAGATAATAACTTGACTTTGTGATCGGGGCGCGATGCAGTTACAAGAAACGGTTTTCCATGAGTTGGTGGCGCTCGCGGGTGACTGTGATGTTTGTTCAAGCTAAGCACCGGTGTTTTTTGCGAGCGCTCACTTGACTCTCTCGTACTCCTTGTAGCTGCGGTAGTACTGCTGGATCAGCACAGCGGCTCTCCTCGACTGCTGGAACTTCTTCTGCTCGTAGTAGCTCCGGAACTTGCTCTGGATCAAGATGGCTGCCTGCGTCATCTTCTTGTAGAGGGCGTACTGCAGCGACACACAAACACACAGCCTTTAGCACGCGCCGCACACACAGCGATGCACTCTAGGAGGGGAACACAAACACTGGGTTCACACCGACACAGAGCTGCGGTTACCTTCAGGGCAATCCATGTTAGCTAGCGAGAGATTAAACAGAGAGGGAGAAAGAGAGAGAGACAGCAGACGGGTTAGTGACGCTCACACACACAGACCGCTCCATCCACTTCCTTAGAAAAATCTCTACAGTGAACCATCAACGGTGGAAACAATTATTGGCTAAAATTCTTAAAAGTAGAATACATTCCTAGCCTTCAATCAAGATCCAATGGAGATCAAAACCAGGTAAAAGCCCTGAAAACCGCATTTATCAAACACATTTACCCTCGATCTGGTTTTACAGCAAGGCAAAAAAAATATTTATCTGGAAAAACAATGAGATTTAGAGGAAATTGTCCATTAAAACAAGAATATGTTCATAAATGCAACTAAAATATGGTTCGGTCCAAAAGAAAGTAAAAATATACTTATTAAAACAAAACTTTTAAGTGAATTTTTTTTAACTTTAATAAGAACTTTTCTCTTAATAGCGGTACGCACAGCTTTTCTATGAAGACAAACCAATAGCAAGAAAATAGAGCCGTGCAATCACGTCCTGCACAGAAAATAGATCTGCAAGCTTTTATCCAAACTACCCGCGAGCAGAACAGAACAAAACACACGCTGGTGTTTCTACGAGCTCAATTTCTCCATTCGATCCCGAAACTCATTTCTGCCGGCTAATAAAGTTTCATTTATGTCCAAGAAGGGGCGGTAATTTTTCCCAAGATAGAGCGGGACCTACTTTCCAAGAAGTCTGCTTGTGATTGGACACCCACTTGTCAGTAAGATTCAGTTATTTCAAGGAAAAATTGAGTCCACAATGATATTAGCCTAAAAAACAGATTGTTAACACGACTATTCACAAGGCAGGCAAACAGCCTCCTCAACATGATCATGACATTCGTGTAGTTAGTGCTGACAGAACTTTGCATCTCTCCACACCCGTGAGCAGTGCTGCTGTCCGCTGTTGCAAACTTGATTCTGTTCCAGGTCTTAACCTGGGATCAGTACTACCCAGGGCCCTCGGGTGATATGTAATCTCTTAATCCTGCGTGTCTCGCTCATGTTAGTTATTGTGAATAATAACTGCATGTCCTGCAATATATAAACTGTGCAATAACATACAAGAGCAAGAAGATAATGTGCAATATCTAATCCTATGTGCAATATCAATAATTCAACACCTCTCTGTAAAGTTGATAGTTGCTAGTTTTCTATATATTTTATTTATTCTATTGTATGTCTGTCTTTATAGTACATCCTAGTTTTATGGTACATTGTATTTTATTTTCTACATTTTTTTCTTTGTATTTGTATATTTATATTTTTATATAAGCAGTCACTGGAAAAATAATTTCCTTCGGGATTAATATATTAATATCGGGATTACAGTAGAGGGAGACAGGGATAAAGGTGGAGAGAGAATGGGGTGGGATGGGAAAGACGACAGGCTCGGGACTCGAACCTGCGTCGCCCTGCGCAACCGCGCATACGTGTCCTGCGCACCGTCCACTACACCACATCTCATCTTAAAACAAGATTATCTGTAAATGTTAATGGATTAATGTGTGTTCCCTGATAGCAGCAGTTTGATGTATTGGATGTTCTGCATTCTTGAGCCCCTTGACCTCGCGTGTCTCTCATCTGCTGAACGTGTTTCCTTGGCCGACCACTGCATCTCTGATTGGTTTAACGTGAGACTCCGTCTCTTTTTTTTCTTGAACTCTTCATATTTGATCCCGTTTGACCTTCCGCATAATTATATCAAAACAGCATTACTAAATAAATTGTGTACATATTACAAAAGTTCTCGAATAATTTAATGCTGGTAAATAAAAATGACTAATGTTTGTCACTAGCGCACAACAGGTCGCATTCGAGGTCCCTGCGATGGTTTAATCCCGAGCAGCTTGGATGAAAACAAAACTTAGTCAGTTCTTTGTTTTCTTGCCAATCAAACCCAAAACTTTCTCTTTGTGTAGAGTGGCGAGAGATACAAGTTTGCTGAGGACTTCATTCATTTCGAAGTGGACCCAACGCTTATGTTGTTTACTTAATGAACCCTGAAGCAGAGAGTTCCTCCTCTCCCTCGTCGATGAAGAGGAGACCTGGATGAGGAAACACGGAGCTGTCGGTGAGGTTGTGTCTGTACCTGTTTGTACTTGCGGTAACAGCGTTGAATCACAGCCGCAGCCAGATCCTGCTGCTCCTTCAGCCTCCGGCCCTGAACACACCATAAATGCTCCAGTAAAAGAACGCTCATGCTAGCTCTAAGATGTTAGCGTCTCTGACTTAAAAATTCTGTTCTTCGCCCAAACGTTAGCTTCTCTGTGTGGATGTCAGCGTTTAAGTCCAAATGTTAATTTCTCTGTAAAAGCATTTGAATTTTTACTGAAACTCTAGCGTATCTGTAAAGATGTTAACCTTGATATGCAAACAACTTCTCTGTGCAAATGTTAACGCCTCTGTCCACATGTTAGCATTTCTGTCCAAACGTTAGTGTCTCTGTCCAAACATTAGTGTCTCTGTCCAAACATTAGCGTCTCTGTCAAAACGTTAGCGTCTCTGTCCAAACGTTAGCTTTTCGGTGCAAATGTTAATGCCTCTGTCCACATGTTAGCATCTCTGTCCAAACATTAGCTTTTCGGTGCAAATGTTAATGCCTCTGTCCACGTGTTAGCATTTCTGTCCAAACATTAGTGTCTCTGTCCAAACACAAGCTTCTCGGTGCAAACGTTAATGCCTCTGTCAAGTGTTAGCATTTCTGTCCAAACGTTAGTGTCTCTGTCCAAACATTAGCGTCTCTGTCAAAACGTTAGCGTCTCTGTCAAAACGTTAGCATCTCTGTCCAAACATTAGCTTTTCGGTGCAAATGTTAATGCCTCTGTCCACGTGTTAGCATTTCTGTCCAAACATTAGTGTCTGTATCCAAACATTAACTTCTCGGTGTAAACATTAATGCCTCTGTCCATGTGTTAGCATTTCTGTCCAAACGTTAGCGTCTGGGTCCAAACATTAGCGTCTTTGTCCATACGTTAGCATCTGTGTACAAACGTTAGCTTCTCGGTGCAAACGTTAATGCCTCTGTCCATGTGTTAGTATTTCTGTCCAAACATTAGCGTCTTTGTCAAAAAGTGTGCATACAGCATCTGTGTCCAAATGTTATCATCTATTACCAATTGTTAACATTTCTGATCAAAAGTTAGCCTCCCTGTTCTCCCTGTCTGCTAGAAATTAGCATATCAGTCCAAGCAACCATTGTAAACGATAGCTTCTCTCTTAGCTTGACAGGAAAAGGCAGTGTGACCGCACTTTGTATCGGCGGAAGGCATTCTGGATGATCCGCGCCGCCTCGTACAGCTCTCTCTGCTCCGAGTCAGTGAGTGTGAGGAGGGCAAAATCTCTTTCTATCCTCTGATTGGCTGACGCGCTCAAAAACTCTACCCATCCTGCACTTGGGGGGCGGAGCCTCTGTAGGGAGATGTCACTGAGGAGAGAGGGCGGCGTTGGGCATAGGCTCCTGAAACAAATAAACAAGTTCAATGTTTTTCACCTTTTATTGGCTCTATTATTATGTTTATTTGATTATTTTAAAAGTGTTGTGTCACCTGTCAGCATTCTCGAGGTAAGTTGCAAGCCAGGGCATGGTGTCACGGATGGCAGGGTTTTCCCGCCGTTCTCTGAGTGGTGGCTCTGCCTCACGAATGAAATCCTGCTGTTTGATTCGCTCAGGCGTCGCCTCAATGATCTGCTCCGCCAGCGTTGCCATGTCCACCTGACAAAAATGGCCATCATGATAATGAACCTAGGCCTTCTGCGTTAGACATTGAAATTTTCCTCCTGGTGTTTTTTTTGTTTTCATCTTCAGTGATGCAGAGAGAGAATCATGGGTAGCACTGAAAGTCCGTAGAACCCTATCGTAATCTCTCAGTGCATCAAATTTGCTTGGTTTCGGTGCATTTTTGAGGAACTTAACACGCTTAAAAAGTCACAGAATCACACACGTCTAAACTGGTGAAAACTTATGCCTGATTTTAGTACGAAAAATTTGTGTGACACAATGGCTCTATAGCGCCACCTAAGTTTGCACACTTTTGGCACACGTATGCAGGGTACCAAGACTTAATTCATTTTCCAACCCGCTTACTCCCTTTTTGGGATCATGGGGTCTGCCGGTGCCCATCTCAAACGCACATTGGGCAAGAGGCAGGGGTAACATTCACTCAGGACAACATTAACTGACACGTTCACACCTAAGGGGAATTTAGATTTTTCAATTAACCTAACCCCATGATTTTTGGGATTGTGGGGGAAACCCGGAGGAAACCCACGGGGAGAACATGCAAACTCCTTCCAGGAAGGTCACCGTTGAGTCTCGAACCTTCTACCTGGAAGGCTACAGGTAGAAGGTTCGATCTGGTCCCACCTAGGACACGCCTCAAGACCATGGGAGACAGGGCTTTTGAGGCAGTTGCCCCCCGTCTGTGGAATGCCCTACCCGACCAACTCAGGGCCCCACAGACAGTGGATGTTTTTAAGAAAAAACTTAAAACTTTCCTTTTTAGCAAAGCCTACAATTAATCTGTTTTAATATTTATTTTCTTTTAAAATTGTAAATTGTACTGTGTTGTTGTTATTTTCACTCTGTAGCACTTTGAGATTTGAAGTCAAATGTAAAGTGCATTATAAATAAAATCTATTATTATTATTATTACAGTTCTACCCAATCGAGCCACAGTGCCACCCTGGGTAGCAAGACTAAAATAGAAATAATATGGATTGTGTTTCGACAAGGTCAGATATTTCACAAAAATGTCTAAAAATGCTTGCTTACCAAACTCTTGGGGATGGTAGCTGTTCACGTCTTATCTAAAGACATATATTTTGCATTTTTGACTTCGTTAAACTGTGTGCAAGGTGCTGTCAAAATTACAATTTTTACACTAACAGGAAGTTCTACAGCTTCTTCTGTGGTTGCGATAATTATTTTCTCATTAGGTTTAAATAGTTTAACTGTGTTTAATCCTTAATGCTTGAGTATCTTTCCTGCTTGACTATTCTTAACTGTTTTAAAAATCCTGACTGATTGCCAAGCCCAAAGGGTATGCAATCAACGCAACATCTTTGGGTTCGATCTGCTATCTAAAAACCGTTGCATGCATCCTGAATAAATACTTTGTGATTTTGTCAATTCATAATTCAACTCCTTGATATTTTTGCCTCATTTTCCACCACACTTTGAAGTACAAGTTTGAAATTGGAACAGTTATGTAAGGAACCACCGCCTACAAAAAAAAACCTATTGGAGCGATTTTCTAAAAATTCAGGACGTATGTTATAAAAAATATGCTTTAACAAACTCCTCCTAGACATTTTACTCATTCACCTCCAAACTCCATCTGTCTTGTGTAAAGGCACATTGAAAGTTAAGTTGCTAAGCTTTTTTGACTTCGTTAATCTATGGACACACGGCCATCGGAATTTGATATTTCGCCCTAAAACAGGAAGTTGTAATAAATCAGTCATACTTTATCTGACCAGTCCCAAATTTACCAACTATGCTAGCAGTCCATGTCTGAACACATGTACAGCATACACTCTTGGTTATAGCACCACTAGGTGGCCTCAGGAGGAACAACATTTAATATTGATAAGGTACCTCTTGTCACCAGTTTTGACACAAATCTTCGCCGAAACAATACCAGAAAATATTTACATTTGCTTTGCTACATTTGGGGACTTTTTAATTGCTTTCATCAACCAGCTTTTTTTTTACATATTAGACATGTAGAAAAATATAAAAATGTGCATAAAAATATTTAAATATCACAATTTTGAAAAAAAAAGAAAAGTTCTCTGTGATACTGTTCATTCTGGAAAACTGACTGAAAAAAAAATAAGTTTTTAATAAAAGTCAGTTGCAAATAATCACATCTATGTCGTCTATATTTATTGATCTCATCTAAAAATGATATCTGTGTTGCGTCACCTGGAGGTCCTCGGTGGAAAGGTAATCTTCGTTCTCTGCGTTCTCGCTGTAGTTCAGCAGTTCATCCGCTAGCGACAGATCATCTGGCGGCGGAGGACTCACTGCATCGCAATCCATGAAGAAGAGTGAATCTGCAGGGGGAGGGGCTTGGAACGGAGAGGCGGGGTCTCTGGGGAAGAGCGAATCAGCAGGAGGTGGGGCAGAGTTTACGGGGAACAGAGGGTTTGTAAACTCAGCTTGGGAAGGGACTGTGAAAGAAGGGGAGCCCCTGGAGAAGCTGGAACCATCTGCAGCCAGAGCTTGGAACGGTGAGGGGGGGTTAACATTAGGAGAAGATGAAAAAGGGGAGGGGGGGGAGGAGGCAGAGTTAACAGAAAAGATTGAATCTAAGGAACCAGCGGGGGGAGGAGCCGAAAATGGGGAGGAGGGGGAAGATGCTGAGTCCATTGGATCGGGGATAGAACCGCTGGAGTATGCAGAGCTCGGGGAGGGAGAGGGAGGGTCACTGGGAGAGGGGACACTGCTGGATGAACTCAACCCTGAGGAGGAGAGAGAGATAGATGGAGAGGGAGAGAGTCATCCACTTATGCTTTAATGGTAGCTGAACATTCTCAATATCTGAATCTCCCAAAGGCATCTGTTATCAATCTTAGTTCAGTTTCTTGTCCCAAAACCTGTTTTCAAATGGAATGGACATAGTTCTAGCAGTAAAAACAGTTTGATTCCGATGTTTACATTGATTACACCATGTGATTATGGATGCGCAGAAAAATGTACAAACTCAAACACTATATAACAGCTCTAAATATGAAATATTTAAAAAGCTGTTGCAATGACAGGACGATCCCCAGCTTGAGATCCTATAAGCTAATCAGATGTTTATGAATGTCATCATCAGCAGAAAAACTGCAAAAACGTAAAATTTCATAGACTGTTTCAGTTTGTTCACATTTTAAAACTTGTTTAATTAAATGAAGTGATTGCGGTAGGACCAAAACTAGATGGAGCACAAGGACATATGTGCAGCCCACGTTATAAAACTAGCGTATGCAAATAACAAAGTTATGCTAAGTCAGGGGTGGGCGGCAAGTCACTCCTGGTTTTTGTTCCAGCCCTGCTTCAGATCAAACCCTCGCAGCTTTAACAAACCGAGGAGAGCTTAACTAGAAGATTCAGGTGTGTTTCATGAAGGTTGCATCTAAACTGTGCAGGGCTTGCCCACCTCTCTGTTAAGTTTACTCAATAGTTCCTTCCTTCCTGTGTGTGGAGTCTTCTTCACAGATCACTTGAGAGGATTCTCTCCAGTTCACTCTTTTTTTCTGTAAATAAACTACTGTTTTGGGGTCTAAACATACTTTGATATACTTTTGGTCAGTTTAAATTGAGATTGAGCCTAGAAGCTAACAATTCAAACGTAAAACGCCATAGACCTATGGTAAAATAGTAACAGATATTACTAAAGTGCTTTAAAGGCTCTTTTTTTTTGTTCATGTAAAGTATAACTCTGTGTCAGACTTTGTTCTCGTCTCCGTTATTTTCTGTAAGTTTTTTATTAGTTTGCTTCCAAAATGAGATGAACGCGAAAATGTTTAAAAGTTAATGGTGAAATAAGTCCGGCCCTTGTTTTCTGTCTTTTTTTTAAATCTCGATTAGCGCCGGCTCATATTTCCTGCAACAGGTAACAAATCCAATCAACCAATCAGGGTGCCCTTTCGGTCACATGACCCCCTTCTTGTGGCACCCTGTCAGTAAACACCATCTTCACTGTTAAATCGTTTCTTAAAGCATTAGCCAGGAATAATTCTGATGAATCAGTGCTCGTTTTGTTTGTGTGGAGGAAACGAAAGCCACCCATACACAGCCACAACAGAAACAGATCAATTACTGCTCAAAGATTTATTCTGATAAAAGATTCATTCATCATTCATTTTCCACCCCACTTCTTCCCGTTTGGAGTCATGTGGGTCTGCCGGTGGCTATCTCCAGCGCAAATTGGGCGAGAGGCAGGGTCCAACACACACACATTCACTCCTTAGGGGAATTTATATTATTGGGATTGTGGGGGAAACCGGAGTAAACCCAAGCAAGCATGGGGAGAACATGCAAACTCCCTCCAGGAAGGTCACCATCGAGCCTCGAACCGACAACCTTCCAAAAACCTTGCTACCCACTGCGGCCTATTAAAGATTCAGAGCAGTTTAAATAAATCCAATAAGGAAGCATTATGCTTAAAAGTTAAATTGGTCTGAATGACGGATGAATATAAAAAAATAATAATTTGCTGCATAGAACATGTCCTTCACACAGCAATGGGTAACGTTTGCAGCTGCATCATCAGCTCCCTGCGTCTCTCTTGCGTTTATAAATGAGTGCACAGACCCTCTCCTGAACACTAGATGGCGCTTTGGTAAAGTATAATTCACTCCATGCCACACGGTGGCGCAGAAGCAACTCACACTGTGTGAGGCGCGTTTATGGAGGAGAAGAGGACGAGCGATCGCTTATCTGTCAATATAAAGCCAAACTATTAGTTTTGTGGAAAGCAAACCACTTCTCTTTAGAGCTGGTTTCAGATGGTTTTAGCCTCAATCTTGAGTTTATGCTCAGAATCACACGCAGATCTGGGTTTGTGCACACGTGTGACAATCGAACAGATTGAAGAACCAAAGACTCGCTCTGAGTCTTCTCAGATATCTGCGTCTGTCTGTGAGTCATAACCGTGCAGTGTGTTCTGACTGAAATAATATCTGTGATTATCTGCAGCCAATGAGAACCCAGAGCAATGGGAAGTTGCAGAAATACAAAGGCACAGACGGCAATACAGTGGTTTCGGTTCAAAAGAGGGTTTCTGTTTGGTTTATTTGGATCAAATAAATGAATAAAAAACTTGCGCGCTTCCTTTTTAATAATAATCCCGATCTTGCGCTTCAGTCAGGCATACGTGACCTCGCACAGTTCTTTCTGGTGAGTCCTTGGTTGCGAGACGCCAAAAAAAATGGCTAGGAGTGTTTCTTGAAAAATGGCGCAGTTTTTTCCGGCTGGTGTGTACAGTTACAATAACGATGTGGAATTAAGGCTAAAGATTTATTGCATGCAGCCCCTGCATTAAAGAAATGCATGTATGTGCAGCTCTAGCTGAGAGCATCCATAGTACTAAACATATTAAAGGAATGAGTTTGGCGTTAAGCCAATTGCAGCTCAGCAAACCAGCATCAAGCATTCAAGCTTGCGTCAGCCAATCAGGGGACAGCGTTTAAGCTGAGAGTGTTGCTCAGCCAATCAGCCAATCTTTCTAATTGTGAGTGTTGGTACCTGTGTCAGGGCTGCTGGAGAGTGGGGATGGGGACGCTCTCTCGGGGGTGTGTTCCTGCGCTGCTGCGTGAGAGCTCAGCTCCTCCAGGCAGCGCGCCAGACGAGTGTGTCCCCGGGAGCGAGCGACAGCCAACGGGAGGCGCCCCAGAGAGTCTGGAATGAGGAGAGCAGCACTGCTCCAGTGGTAGAGCAGCACGGCAGAGGAGAGCCGACCCAGAGCGCAAGCCCACATCTGCATCAGAGAGAAAACAGACGCGTTCATTTACATCCTTCACTGGATTCACGAATCGAGATATCTGCATCTGCCACGCTCTGCTGTGCCGGTACCAGAGGGGTGCAGGAGAAGTGATCGACATTCAGAGGATCCACCTCCAGCTCCAGATCCAAGCTGTTCACACTGACGCTCCTGAAACACACGCAATCTCTGTTCAGAACGAAGTGATGCGCGTTCAAATCTGTGTGAGCGAGAGCGTACCTCCAGCGGATGAGAGTGTGTATCAGGTGAGTGTATCCCTGTGCCGCAGCCAGGTGCAGCAGCGTCATGCCACGATGTCTGCTGGAGTGTGTGAGGGTGTGTGTAGGTGGGTGGGGGCTTGTTTCAGAGTCCCATCGGCTGCCGGCCATCATGCGCTCACACACTGCCACGATCCTGCGCTCGAACCAGAGTGCGGACTGAAAAATAAAGAGATGATGATTCACTTCGGTTTAATTTAGTTCACATCTAGGTGAACCCAATCTGATTCCTTTCATAACAGACTCAATCAGTTCAATCAAATGGTACAGTTCAAATGAATCAGAATCAGTGATTAATTTCATACTCAAAAGATTCAGTTGACTTTAATTTGACTTTTTTAGTTGACTCTGCTCTTGGCGATTCAATATGAATCAGTTCAGACTCAATGAAGTCAGTTCACTTAAATTTTACTTTGACCTGATTCAGTCCAAATATAAGCGCTTTACTTTAAGTTTCAAATGATTCAGCAAAGTAGCATCCAGTTCATATCTGAGTAAATTAAATTGTTAAGGTAACCTCATCTCGAAAATATTCAGAATGATTCAATTACCATCTAAGTGATTCTGTTCAGTTTATCTTTAATCTACTCAGAGAGATTCTGTTTCAGAAAAACCCCAAATGATTCAGTAGTTTTAGTCCCCTCTGACGTGAGTGATTCAATGATTAACTTCAAGCATAAAAGATTCAGATCAATCCAATTTGATTCTGCTTGAAATGATCCACTTCAAATTTACTTGATTGTGCTCAAAATGATGCTCCTATCTTAGTGAATCAGTTCAGACTCAAATCCTTTGGTTGACTGAAATGTAGTAGGTTCAGGATCAAATGAATCACGCCAGAACCAAACGACTGATGATTTAAAAATTATTCAGTTCACATTCTAATATTTCAGCTTAGAGTGATTCATTCCAGATCAAAATATTTGGAGAGCCTCCACTCTGTTCTCCTACCAGTAAAATCTATACTGAAAACTTTTAACAAGGAGCGAGCCAGTGTTTGGAAGAATACATTTATTGTTATTTAACTGAAGATTAGTGATTAACTGAAAACTTGAACTTTGTTTTTAAACAAAGTAACCTTTTGCGTTAGCGTGGCACCTCTTCCACGAAGTCCACATCACTCAACAGTAGATTGATGTTTCTTGGTTCCCACTGGTTTCTGCCAGTTCATGAGCCGATGGCACTGCAGCGCATCTTCTGTTTTAGTTTCTTGTATCTGCTGCAAAAGTTTCCTCGGCCCCTCCGACATCTACAATCGTCCTGTTTCTTTGTGCTTCATCAAAAGAGCCTTAGCAGAATCTTGAAACCCCAGTCTGCTTTGAAAACCTTGTTTGAGAGAGACCTTGTTGATGCAGCATAACTACCTTGTGTCGTGCTGCTGAGCCCAAACTTTCCATGACCGTTCCACACAAGGCAGCTCTTTATTAAAACGCTGCTGAGTGAGAGTGAATCGTTTGTCAGAGCCAAACATACGCTCTCTACTCAAAAAGATTCAGTTTAATTGGTTTGATTCCCTCTATCTGGCTCTGACTCAGAGTTTGAGGTAGAGAGGGTGAGACTGGCGTCAGAATGGAAAAAGCTCTATTAATACACACACACAGATTCTTTTTCTCAAAGGTGTTACAGCGATGTCATAGGCACAGTTGAGATTCCAGCGCTGCAGCAGCTCCCTCAGCGCTCTCCTCCAGACCTCCTCACATTTAATCATGGAGAGAGAACACTGTTTTCCATTACGACACAGACGATTCTCAGATTTATTTAAATCATTCGAAAGTGACTCCCTGAACAAGGGTCTGCTTCCTCTGTCTCTCTGGACAAAAAAAGCTGCACAGCTTTACAGGAAAAGTGAAGGGTTTCCAGAGCTTGGGAAACCCTTCTGAAAAGCTTTTCTCCATAAGCGTAAATTATTTGATTGGTAAAGTTAAAGTTATTTGACCAATATGAACTGAAACAACTGAAATGTACTGTATTCGGGGACTTCTCTACCTGGTTTTCTGGGGTGAGTCGTGGATTGAAGCTCTGGCTCCTCGTCTGATGCTGACCCTGAGCGCTGCTACTGCTGCTCATCTCCGCCATCCTGCGCTCCATCTGCTCCAGGCGCTCCAAAATCGACATTCGGAACTGATTGTCTGCAAATAATCATCACAAAATGACACTTTATTAATTGAAGATGCACTAAATTACTCTCTTTGTGTTTGATTCAGAAAAATCATACGAAGGGTATGGTGTTAAGACCTGCCTTAAAACTGTTTAAAAAGCTATGAAATCTGACATCTCCTGCTAGGCAGATGCAGCCGTTGCGGAACCACACCCAAGCTCCCCCAGGTTTCTAAATGCCCCTTGCTTGATGATCCTCTCAAAAGAAACGTGCTCGTGAGCATCAGTAGTTGCACGTGATCACACACAGCAACACGCAGGTCAACAGGAATGTAATCAAGGCAGCAGAACCTAAGAAATGGCAGAGGGTGCAGTGCTTTTCACCTGGTTATTGGTGAGGGTAAGGGTTTTACTGGAACCTGTGATCCTTACACCAAGTGCTAGTGGTAAATGGTTGTTTGCAGTAATGACTGACTACATCTCGACACTAAGCTGTGATGTATGCACTGTTTGATAACTTCTGTGTTGCTCTCCCTGTTTGCTTACCTGTCTCTATATCTCTGTATCTGTCTCTTCCTCACGTGTCGACCGTGTTCCGTTTACTCCCCACTTCCCAAGTACTCACATCTTAATCATCATTATTATTCCTCTGTGTTACCCGTGTTGTCTTTATGTGTTATATCATTTAAGCTCCATGTCTGCAGTTTCACAGCACGGAATAAATATTGTGTATTTCTTTATGGTAATGTAGCTTTCTGAAATATTTATATATTTCATTTTCCTTTGCTTTTCTAACATAGGATGATGCTGTAACCCGAATTAAAATTTTTGATGTGTATATAATAAACTTGATTTCCATTTCTCTGTGTAAAAAAGTGATGAGCAGCTTCTATTGTGGCTCGCAAAAAAAGAAGATCTCACCAGCTCCTCACCAAATCTGCCACACACTGGGGATCCCGAAAGCAACTGATTTAATACCAGCTGTATATTGCACACCTTCATTCCTCCTAAAAATAACGAGAGCCCATATCGCCCAGCCTTACATCAAAGTTCTGTTTGTATTTTTAATATTTCACAGTATTTCAATCAGAGGCTAAAGCCATATGTTGCTGTAAAGCTGTTGTTGAGGTTGTATATCGTGATGAGGTAGCGGGACTGATCAGCGTTGCCAGGTGTGACTCATCGGTCAACTTCTCCGCTGCTACCGGCCACAAGAGCCACCGGGAGCCAAAGGAGCAAAGGAGGTGCCCTCTGACCGGGTCTAGAGTGCCGCCGCCGAGCTGATCAATCAGTGCTTTAAATATGCATACTTGTTTTTTTCAGTGTCCCGTCCTGCTTAAAAGCCATCACATGGGGGAGTGGACGCTTCGCTGGATAGTTTTGTTATCTCCAGGGGAGTAAAACACCTGGTGTGGTGTTTCCTCCTCTGGATTGGAGGAGTGAATGTGTGTAGTTATTTATTATTTCCCACGGGCCAGTTTACAATAATTGTGTCAGAACAAGACGGTGTTAAACGGAAAGGAGGAGTGGATAAGGGATTGGAGAAGGTGAGGGGAAAAGGTTCAAGAGCATACTTTTGGTTAGGAGTGCTTTTGAAAAAGCGTTTTAAATTTTTTTGGAGAGCCTCTGCTTTCCACGAGATCTGGAGATGGATGTAGATCTACATGCTCGAACGGTTTTCGTGATGTGCTCCTTAAATGTTAGCTGTTCATCGAAGACCACTCCAAGGTTTCGGACAGAGGTGGATGGAGAGATTGTTGACAACTCTAGATGTATGCTGGACAGTGTGGTTGGCAGGGATAAGCATCATTTCAGTCTTTGTGATGTTGAGCTGTAGGTGAGGGTGCTTCATCCATGCTGCAAATGCCATCAGATAGTCTTTTATGCAGGTTGTAACAGTAGAATCATCAGGATGGAAAGACAGGTTGCATGTAGGACATAGGAGCCATGTCTGTGGATAATAGGACCCAGAGAGGGGGTGTAGGTGGAGAAGAGCAAGACCAAGAACTGAACTAGGGGGAACCGTAGTGAGCAGCTGAGTGTCTTGTACACCTTCAGTTCCTGAAGGATCTGCCGACGAGATGAGAAAGATCTGATGATTGACCGGGCTCGGAGTGTTCCAGCAGGATTGGTACTGGAATCAGGTTCTGATCAGTTGGCTGTCATGGGGACGGCTTGATTGTAGGTGCCAGAGGAGGACTCCATCGAAAGAACCCTTGTGGAAGCCTGCTCCAGGGACATACCTGATATTCTTCAGAAGTGGGCTCTCAGGGGCACAGGTAACTTGGTGTATTGGGTTGTTTGTTGTTTTGTGATAAACTGGCATTCTTATTGTGTCTCTCGTTTAGTTTAGAAGGGCAGCCGCAGCATCCCTTCACTTATCTCTTCCTTGTGTCAAGTCTGCCTGTCTGTGAGTGACTCTCCAAACTATGGATCTGATCAACTGCTCTCTGGTTGCTCTGTCGCTGGAGGATATTGAAAACAGGGGTTCTGATGGTGATTATGATTTTGATGATTGTGATTATGTGGAACTCTTGTCTGTGGTCGGCGGCAGTCTGTGGTCTTTAACTGCAAACTGGATATCATCGGAGAGAGACGTATGCAACCGATGTTTGATAAAATGGAGACCAGTGATTGAAACTAAACATGGATTTCTTCCATGTGTTCTTTGAATTCTCATCTGTCGTTGTCTTCTACTTGGTGTTCTTCCCGTTTCCCCATCAGGCGTCTTCAGACAGGGAGCATCATTGCATCAATATTTCATTGACACAGATGAAGAGCACCCTGCTGAGAAGCCATCCGAAGCCCCGTTTGAATCTCGAATCGAAGTATAGATGCCTTTTGAGACACAACAACTCCCCAGTGCGTACAATATAATGGGAAGCTCTTATTCCTTCTCAAAGACAATAGCCTGCACATACATTCACACTCCAGTGTAATCTGAACACGTCGAACCAGCATCGGAAGAAAGGGTTGCAAGAAAGACAGATGTTGTTTACATGCGAAATTACCCACCCCCCACCCCACTATGTTTTGATTGATTGATTTATCCTTTTCAGAGATTTATGTTTATAATTTCGAAGTTCAATTTTAAAATGAGTTTTAGTCCCCCCTGTAATTTAAACTAATTCCAAATCTATCCCCAAATCTGAAGATTTATAACACCCAGGATGAACACTGCAAGCGAGAAGCAGACACTCAGAAGAATGTCTATCCTACGTCACAGAACACAAACAGCTCAGCTTTCAGACACGCACGCACGCACACACACACACACACGCACACACACACACACGCACACACACACACAACACAAAATGAAACACACACTCTCTCTCTCTCTCTAGCTCTCTGTGTGTGTGTGTGTGTGTGTGTGTGTGTGTGTGCGTGTGCGTGTGTGCGTGTGTATAGACAAGTCTCATACCAGCTCCGTCTCTGCTTGGCTGCGTCATCGTTCAGAAAATCAAAGTCCAGCTATAAAACCAACTGAAACCATCAAAACTCAGATCCATCAAATCTCAGTCCAGAGCAACAAAAAGTGTCTGCTGGTAAAAAAATATATATTCCACAGAAGAACACGGGGCACCCCATACACTCCACAGAGTCACCGATGAGTGAAGGAGTGCATGAGAGAACAAGAGAGAGAGAGAGAGAGAGAGAGAGAGAGAGAGAGAGTGATGGAAAGTCCCGAGTGAAGAGCTAAGATTGAGTTACTGACGATCCTCGCACAAGTGACATTAAAAGAGAGAGAGAGCGAGCAGAAATAGACACATGGACACACAAGCTGAGTCACCGACAGTGATTGTCCGATATATTCATTTACTCCATGATGTCATAAGATCTCGCTGAACACCGGAGGAGCACAGAGAGGTCCCCTGATTGTATCAGCCAGCTGCAGCAAACTAAGTGAAAGGGACATCACCAGCAGATCTGGAGTGACCCATACTAGGGTTTAACCCATCCAAGTGTGCACACACTGCACCCACCTGGAGCAGTGAGGGAAACTTGCTCAAGGGCACCACAGTCATGGTTGTCACAGGTGGAAAAGAGTGAGCTTTAATCACTCACCCCAATCGAACCAAAGACCTTCTGATAATCAGTTGACCCCAATGATTGCAAACAAGATTTGTTCATTTGCACAAACACAGAAAAGTGATCTTCCCAAAAAATTAACTCCATTCCCACAACCCATACCATTCTCTGAAGCAGAAATATTGCCCTTTTAACTCCCTCCCTGGCCCTGATTGGTTGCAGTGAGCCGCTTCATTTATTTCATTTCCTTGAGAAGAGCTTCTAGCATCAGCTCTTCTGGCTCTCAAATGCCAATTTTATTTTATTAACCATTTTATTATTAAAAGTGGATGTTTTGTGGATGTCAGTATTAAAATTGACTGATCATGGGTCGCATTACCGAGTGGCTTAACCTCTTAAGCCCTGAGGCCTATTTTCCGAAAATCCTATACTTTTACTTTTTAAGGCATTTCTCAGCTTTTACAAGGCCTAAACTGCAAATCTTGGTAGCAAAATGAAGATAGGTTCTTGGGGAGTGGTGTGGATGAGTTAATTTGACAGTCAAGAACACTGGGTAAGAGTAATTGATGTTGGAATGGCCAAAAAATGAACTCCGCCAAAAAAAAAAAACACACGTTTCCTCCAATATCTCCTTATTTCACTTATAACGAAGCAAATAAACACAATCAATTGTAACCACTACATGTCAAGGACATCTGTAGCAAGTTTGGTGTTCATACTACAAGAAACTAATATTCTGTAAAGGTTTTGATTGAACATCGCTTTCATCGGCCGAATTCCGCGTTGTCCCTCACTCGCACCATCTCATCCAATCCGAGTCGAAGCATATCGGAAAGCTCGACCGAGTACAATAAGCTCAACCATTTTGAGACGGACAGCATCGCCGACGAATCACACGAATCGCACAAAAAAATAAAGGTCTTCCTTATTAGCATTCCGTTTTTACCCACAGCTGTAATTTTAGAAATGAACTGGAAAGGCCACGGTGCTGTATAGATGTCTACTGCCATCTTCTGGTGGAAGGTGAAATATGTATGAGCGCACTCTGTGGGCAACAGTGTTGGTGGGCTGCATATAATGCTTTTATGACACATTTCAGGGACACTATTCCCGGTGGAAAGCTTAGGAAGGCTGCACTTTCTCACGATAAAAATGAGCTGGTGAAGAAAGCCGTCTTTACCTGGGGTTAAGCGCAGTGTGAAAAGCCCTCTGGTGCAGTTACTATAATAATAATAATAATAATAATTTAGGTTATAAGGATAATTTTGGTATCTCCCCACAATTTCATTTTGTCTAACCATGAGGTGTATTATGTTATAATCAATAACATATTAATTAAATATGTTTTAAATTTAAATATTAATTATAATTAAACTGAGCAAATAAATGTGTGCAGAGGATTAAAGACAATCCACCATTTCAGGAGGTGAAAAACTCAAATCAGACACGTGGGTCAGCCAAAAGGCCAAAGGCGAATAGAACTACGCCCCAGCTAACTTGCATTTTTAAGAACATACATAAGACCAGGTCACAAGGAAGAGTACGTGAGCTAACTGATGATGGGAGCCTTACACCCAGATATATCTGTAGTGTGTTATTCATGAAACTCTTAGTCAATATTTGGACTTCAAGCCCTCTCCTGTCTTCTCTGGAATATATTATTATATATTCTCATCATCTGTTACCATGACGGGGTTCATTTGTCTCGCAGAAGGATTCGGGAGGTGAGTGTTCACCAACCGGTATCTGTGTCTGCGCCTCAGATTTTGTAGAATAGTGTGGGAGTAGATTCCGTTTCCCCATAGAATGCTTCTGATGAAAGAATTGCAGCACGTAAACAATATCGTCGCTTTCGTGATGCTAAAAGCATTTTTTTATCTCTCTTTTGCTGCTTAAATCAGAGGCAGATTTTGTGGGAAACGAAAACAGCAAATCAGCAGATTCAGTAGAAAAGACATTTTCTGTTGTGTTTATTCAATATAGAAGTGTAATGTTTTATTGCTTTTACAATAATGTATTACGTGGCAGCGCTCTTCCTATTAACCCACTGTCGTGAGTTAGTTCCGTATGGGCTGGCTGCTCAGATCCAAAGCTCAGAGGAGAGAGAGTATCAATATGAAGCAAAAAGTTTATGTTTGATTGTTTAGATAACAGCAAAGGTTATTTAATGGCGATATGTTGTATTTGGTATAAAAAATTTAAAAAATTTTAAACTTAAAATTTAAAAATATATATTTTCTCAACTATTAAAAAGTATGGTAAATCAGTTTTGAAAAAAAAATGTAATAGGAACTGCTAGGAACTGAGAGTACTTTCAGATTTCAGATGGAATCATATACAGGGCATTCTATCAGCAGATGTCTGACCGAGAGTCTGCATTTACACTGTTTACATTTTGGGGCAGTTTCTCCTTTGAGTAAAAAGCTGTGCGTCAGTCTAATGCAGGGGTGTCTAACTCATGTTCACCGAGGGTCACATTAGCATAATGGCTGTCCTCAAAGGGCCAGATGTAACTTATAAATGTAAAACAATGTAATCGAATGTAATGTAAAATAAATGTAACTACACCTTAATGTTAAATAACTCATTATTTATAACTTATTCAAGTGACAATTCAGTTACATTGAAACAATTGTATGCCTGTTGTTCTAATATAAATCCTTTTGATTTTTGTCAGCTTATGAAAACCCACATAACTCCATTAATGAAGGATCAAACTGTCTTTCACAAAAGGGAGAGATGTGGACTAGAGCATGACACAGGAGTGTATTTTCACTCCTGTCCCATCCCACTCCCAGAGGAAAAAATCCCAACCCATCCCAATCCTGGACCAGAGTAAAAAAATAAATCCTGTCCTGTCCTGCTCCTGTAGAACTGACTTCTGTTCCCATCCCACTCCCACTCAAAATTACTCCCACTCCCATCCAACTCCTGCCAGCTTACAAATACCTGTGGTCTTTTGAAACCAGTTTAGTAAAAACAAGAAATTAGTCATTCAATATGTCCATCTTAGTTGAATGAACCCCAAGAAAATAGTGTTTGTATCATTTTTAGCCATTTTTCTTTTCAGAGGAAATAAAACTTTCAAAATCTGCAAATATTTGTTATTTTTATGTTAGAAATGCTCAGAACAGTGTGTAATAACAAAAAGTTAAGAGCCGTTTTAAAGTAATATTATATAAAGTCAAAAATTACGCCATAGGTATATTGAAAAACATTATTGTTGGGAATAAACCCTGTGTATAAAAACTTTTATTACATATGACTGGGATTGCGATGGTGACACGCCCCCTACTGTTGCTGTTTGTGTTTCACAAAACTCACAGGGCTCTCGCTGATGGTATCTTCTTTCATTATTTACAATTTTTTTGGTACTGAAATCGAACATTTTAGTGTGCCAAAAACGGCGGAATAATGCGAGGAAATAAGGGAAAAAAGACGCACTTGCGCTAATGCGGAAGAAGAATCACAGACCGAAACACGGTAAAAAACACTAAAATCTAACATTAATAAACCTATTACTACTACTAAGATGATGCTTATGCTATTATATACAGTATAAACATATTTACAATGATTTCTCCACTAACACATCACGCATTGGCTAAGGCCAAAGGCATTGTGGGGAATGAAGTTTTTTTTTTTTTTTTTTTACTTTTAAGCTCCTGCGGGTCTTGAGTTTGACACGTGGTCTAGTGTGACCTATTCGGTTTCTAGTAAAGATGACTTGTTCTCTTCTGATCTCAGGTTTATAACTTATTTCTTTGTTGTTTCTCCCATTCCGTCTGAGTGAGGGAAGTTATTTTTGGTTTCAGGTCTGATTGTAGAATTGATCGTTGGGATATCTCTGTGATCTTTTTCTTGGTAGCAGAGTCTGCCGTCTCATTTCTACTATACCAATATGGCCGGGGACCCAGCAGAAGATGATGTGGAAGCAAATAGTAAAGTTGAATAGTAAAGTTGACCAGATAAAGTTGGTTTACTTTTATCAGAATAGAAGTGATAGCCGAGTGATTTGATCCCATGAATATCACTGATTGAATCAGAAAAGATAGTGTAGTTCCTTCGAGTAGATCTTTCGATCCGTTCTACTGCCAGTAACAAGGGGTACACTTCTGCTGAAAACGTCTGGTAAACGTCTGATGTTGAAGTATAACTGTTTGTAAAAGTTGGGATGTGTATCATTCTTTCTGTAATTTGCTAACTCCATGTTTATTATATTGAGAAGAAATGGTAAAATTAGTCTCGGATCAAAGTCTGCACACATTATCTGTTTTTGGGAGTGATGTTCTGCACTTATTCACTTCAATTGTCATTAACTTTGTTTTATCTGTTTTCTCTTAATCTGTTGCACATCAGTCAGTCAGTTGTTATGGTTACATTACACTCTGAGAAACTAAATGTGATTGGCTGTTTGGCTTGTCAATCAAACAGCCTTGCGGGCAGGTCTTGGCCAAAGAAAGCTGCTATAAACACCAGGCCTTCCCTGCAGGTCTTTCTACAGCATAACCCGGTGGATGCAGAAACACCAAAGAAGAAACTGGAATGATGGTGAAACTAGAGAGGGTTACCGTCCAGTGAGAGCCAGTCCAGCTGCGAGCTTGGGGTGTGCGGTGGAGTGTTGCGAGCACGATACTCAAAGAGCACCGATGATGAAACCAGCGCTGATTCCTTCAGCACGTGAAGAGACACCGCCCCCGCTTCATGAGCTGCAGAAAAACATCACAGGGTTAATATCCGCCGCTCCATTCGCACCGAGCACGAGTGTCTGCGTGCGTCTGTACCGGGGCAGTAGCAGCGGATGACCCCGGGCTGAACCAGAGACGCCGCGACCCGACTCTGGTCGAACACACACCAGTATCTGCCGTCAGTCTCCGACCAGGGCCCCGTGATCAGCACCTTTACTCCACCCTGAGAGGGAAGGGGGGAAATTAGTACCACCGATGGCTCTAGGTCTAAACATTAGCTGCCTGGAAACATCCGAAGTCAACGTCTCACTCATGTTTTTTACACAACATCAGAAACCGAAAGAAAGTAGACGGAAGATTCAGCAAATCACATTTGAACCCTCGATGTAGAAGTTCTTGCTTTTAAACATTGGATGTATATTGAAGTCAATTTTACAAATCACTGAACATTAATACATTAAATCTGTGAGGTTCTAGAGCTGCTTCACTGAAGCTCTAAACGCACCAATCCTCCAAACCCCTGCCCACAAACCAATCCGGTCAAGAGCCCCTACCCCATCCGTCTTCATGCAGCTTTTCTTTTAACATGAACATTAGAATGATAAAAATACTGTTTTGATTTGATTTGATAAGATTTTACAAAGTCAGGTTTTCTTTAAACACATGCCTATAGTTTAGAATGAATGTTCTATACATTAAATTTTGAAAGGTAATTTAGTATTTTATTACTCTACAATAAAGGCCTTTACATATCTATGCATCTGCTGCACCTACGCATCTGAACTGCAGTAGCTTCATCGTCAATTCTCTTGCGTTTATAAATGAGTGCATTTATCCTTTTTTTAAAAGTGAACAATATTTGACTTGTTTCGCCATTTTGTTAAGGATGGAATTTCCTTAACCATTAGCATAGCCCTCACTGCAGATGTAACAGATGTAGCCACTCTTATGGGAAAGTATGTTTTAAAACAAAAAATAATCAAGAACAGAAATGGAACTCTGTTCTTTAAATTGTAAAGGGCTGTAAAGGGGCCATAATATGCTATATTTAAAGCAGCAATAATACATATTTGACTCCTGTATACTTGCACTGCAACTTTCTAAAAGCAATATTAAGCGTAAAAAATAGAACGACATGAAGTTGTTTAAATTAAGAGTTTTCTGTGTGCTGCCTGGGCTGGTAAGGGAAATAAATAAAGTCCAAAGTGTAGCGAAGAGTTCTGAGTAAGTCTCATCACTTCACAAAGTGTAGAAATAACAACACATTTCACGCAGTTCAGTGCCAGTGTATGCTAACGCACTCTCATATTGTTTGCGTGAGATAAAGTTAATGAACAAAGTTTGGATCTATTTCATGAGAATATTGTAGGGTTTGAAATCTGGAAGTTGTTCATTCTTTCCAACGGTGTTTTGTGACATTATTAGCTGATTTCAGGTGTTTTGTGCAATGCTGGGTTGGTTAGCATAACCGCTAATATTGCTGCGTCACCACTTATTATGCAGCGATGCTCAAATCTAAGTTGGTTTTACATCGGACATCGTCAATGCCCAAATTGCTTGACAGTGCCCAACCCTAATGCCTGTTACATTATGATCAATAAAAAACACACTTCCTCGGATTGTTTTACAGCACCTCCGGGTCAGGCAGTGCACCTGATCTGCACAGAGATGAGATGTATTAGCGATTAATCTGATTAGTCAGTGGGGATATCAGATGCTCCCAAATGTCTAATGCCAGAGTGGAATCATCTACGGCATCGAGCCCATCACCAAGGCTCAAAGACATAATTGTATTGATGAAGAGGAAATTAAAATCATTCTCCTGACAGTGGGCCCATGAGATTATTACGTCCTCCTGTCATTTTTGCAAATGGAACTGCCATGCTTGTAAAAGAGACATCAAGCATTGAAATCAAACCACTACGTAATTACACATTTTTAACTAAAACTTTTTTTAAATTTAACTTAAAAATAAATAAACAAAAATTAACCAATGCAACAAAAATGAATTAAATAAATGAAAATTCAATTGTAAAAATTTAAGGAAATTACACAAACTGCACTGAGAAAAAACTCAGATTAAACAAAGCGTAATCTAACATAAAAGAAAATATACATAATGTTAAGGAAAAATTAATCAACCAAACCGATAAAAAAAAAAAATACAGAAATGAATGATAACACAATAAAGAATGAAATAGAGAGTGGAGGCACCTCTGGATAGGACCACTCCGGGGAGAAGTCGGTAATGCTGGCCAGGCACTGGGTGTCATCTGGAGCCAGTGATTGGCTGTTACTGGGCAGTGGGAGGGGCAGGAAAGAGCAGGCTTGCACGGGCTGGGGAGCTGCCATGTACCGGATGGGATAGAGAGGAGGTGGAGTCTGGGTTTGATTGACAGTCTCCTCTGTCATCAGCTCCGATATAAGCTCGGGGAAGGCAGAATCAAATGTTAGCCCCACCTCCTCCTCATCGATGCCCGTGGAGTGGGAGGTGTCCATGGGTGTCACCTCGGATTCTAGATGAGTGTGCGGAGAAAGCTCTTCCTTTACTTCCACGGGAGACTCGGCCGTGCAGTTGGCCAGAGGCGGAGCCAAGTTGTGCAGTTCGATACACATAGAATTTGACTCCAGGAGGCAAGATTCGATGTGAATGAGCTCCTCCTTCTCTCCCTGTCGAGACTGCTGATTGTCTGATAGAATTCTTATCGAGGGATCTGTGAGCTGGGAAGGAGGGGGCTGGTTTGTAGACAGGCCTCTGGCTTCAAAATGAATAAGAGGAGCTTGAAAATCAAGAGAATCCTGAGTTGTCTCAAGTCTAGTGCAAGGAGCCTGAGACATGGGCTGGGTTTCCAAACCATTTGGAGAAGCTACGAAATTCTGTGGCGCCTGATGTTCTAGTCCAACGGGAGGATCCTGAAAGATGGGCAGAGCTTGGGCTAGATGTGAGGTGGGGGGAGCCTGCTGGAGAGTGGGCGGGTCTTGAATGTTAATTATTGAGGGAGAAGCTTGAGTTTGAGGAGGCTGATCTTCACTTACAGAAGAAGGAACTTCGACGGTGAGTGGGGCTTGAGATCTGAACTGATCAAGAGAACCATGCAGACCGGACGAGGTTTGAGCTTGGAAACTGTACGGTTCTCCAACAGGGGGAGCTTGGAGACCGGGAGGGGTTTGAGGAGCAGGGGGTGCAGACAGAGAAGGACTAAATGATTCAAGCCCAACTGGTGACTCCAGACACGCGAATGAGGGTTTCGTTTGTGAAGGAAAGAAAGAAAGAGACGGACTGGATGAAGAATGAGCAGGATTCGTTTTCCTCTCTGCCTCGGAGGAGAAAGAGGAAAGAGACGAAGGAGGAGAAGTGGGAGAAAGAGACAGAGAGGGAGGTTGAGGAGAGGTGGAAGGTGGAGGCGATGGGGAAGAGGAGGCGGAACCTGAGAGCGCCACAAGTGTGGGACCTCCGTAAGTCTGCCCTTGTTTGGGGCTGTTTAAGAATGAATCCGGATCAAAGGGCAGAACTGAAGACGAAGGGGAGGGGTGGAGGTGCGTACCAAGGTTTTCCTTAATTATTCGTTCAGTCAGCTGCAAGCCACCGATCTGGGGGCTCGACAAGAGCGTGAGCGACACCGTGGGCACGCCCTGGCTGCATTGAGACACGGGGCTTGTCAGTGTTGGTACATCTTGCTTTGGTGGTACGGGGGACAAAACAAGCCTTCCCCCAGAGCGTGTGATCGACAGGTGTGTGGAACCGTGCTCCCCATTAGGCTCCTCCCCACACCCAATGGGTGCCGCCGCTGCCGTCATGACGATTAGAGCATTTTGAGGTAACGCTACAGTTGCTAATCCACTTCTTTGATATCCGTTGCTAATTGCGATTGTCGTTGCTTGCTGTGGACTCAAGGATGAGGAAGAAGCGGAGCATGGTGAGCCCACGCCCCCAGTGGTTTCTTCAGTCTGCAGAGGTTCATCAAGCATTCCAGGACTCTGCTTTCTATCTGAAGCAGTGACACCATCGCCTGTTCCCACCTCTGCCGAGCTTTCATTTGGTGGATTCTCGGGGTGAGCGGGGCCAGGAATGGGGAGTTTAGGGGAAATGATGCGGTGCTTCGTGCTGTTGCAGCGATGAGGAATGTTAGACCCAGGAGACGCTGTGGGAAACACTGTGCGTTAATTGGGTTTGCAAGTACCTAATCACATGTTCAGTCAATAGCAAATCGTTTTGCAGACCTAATCGAGCAAAATCACTTCGTACAGCGAGCAGTTTGACCAAAACATAACCATATCTAATACCCTGTAGCTGACGATTGAATTAGGAGTAAAAGCATTATTATGTAACATCAGGTTTGGAGTGGAGTTGCAGACCAATACCTTTTATTTCATTTCAAATTGAGCTCTGGACTATTTGCAAGCAATACCATTGATCATATTTTCCTGAAGAAACATTTCACAGCGTTAGTGGCAATGTGCATTAGAATTCTGAGAAATTAACAGGAAAAGGGTTCAGGATTTATTTATTTTTTTACTGCTATTTCAGTGTGTGTTTTAAGGGCATGTTTAAAAACTGGAACATTAATGTAAGAGACCAAAATCGAAGTGTATTTCCAAAGCTGAAAGGAAGTCAGTTAATTATCCCACAGTAAGGCATGGTGGTGGGAGTATAATGCTGTGGGGATTTTTGAAATGAAGACTATAAGAAGATCATGAAAGAAAAACCTGGTTTGGGTCGAGATTATTTTGGGTGCTAGTTTGTTTAATTTGGTCTGGACCCAGAGGAACAGTGTTACAATCCTCTCCAGATGTAGTTCTCATATTGACCTGAAGAATGGGTAATTGTTCCTCAGGAGGCATGTTTGAGAGAGCTACAGTAAACAACTAACGGCTGTTATCAAGAAAAAGGGATCCAGTTCAAAGTGATAATCATTTTCACCAGTAGAGAAATGATTAGCTATACGTTTAAAAAAGATGAAACACTACAATCCACCTGAATAAATAGTCATGTGTAATATTGCGACAGGGGAGCTCATCATTGTGTTTTCAACTGTACATGTTCTGCAGGCATTATTCTCCCTAGATTTCACTAGAATGTTATAATTCACTTTCATCCAATACACTGCTGTTTCACCCTAGCCCCGTTTTTCTGGATGCAAACAAATCCCACTTCCTTTAAGCACACAGACATTGAGCTTGGTTTCTGACCACTAAGCTTGTGCTTTACAACCTGCCCAAGTGACTTGCTCCAGATTTTAGACACAGCTGGCCAGGAACATCTAACACTTTTGATCCATGGAGCTCCTTCTTGACATTCTATTGCAATCAGTCGCATGCTTTTTGTTGACGTTTTGGAGGGATGGACGTTTTTCGCTGTACATTGTTTCATACAGTACTTTCCTTCAACAATTACCGTATTTTTCGGCTCATAAGACGCACTTTTTCTTCCCCAAAACTGAGGGGAAAAAGTTGGTGCGTCTTATCGAGTGAATGCAGAGCGCCGCGAATTCCAGTAACGGCCGTATGAGAGGCGTAAGAGCTCCGGAGCTAGGCCGAAGCCGCGGCCATATTTGTTTACCCAGCGCTACGCGCTGACGTCATCGCCCATCTCTGCCATAGCGCGGTCGTAACGAAAACGGGGGGGAAATACTACATTTCCCACAATGCCTTGGCTACGGTAGCCGCAGCGGTGCTTCCGCATCCATACTCACGAGCGAAACTGCTTTTGACTCTCACATTTGAGTGATCTCTCACGCTACAAACTCGATTTTTCACGCTAAAATACATTTTAAGATGTGAAATGGGCACAGCTAATAGTTTATTTGCGATCTGTTTCTTGAGCCTGACGATAAGATGATGATCGATCTGCATCGTCTTCAGTCTGTCGTCTAGCTCCGGAGCTCCGGAGCTAGACGATCTTAGATCTTAAATCTCTTGTTATTGGTGTTCTTTGGTGTCTGTCGATACAGGTTCTGACATCCTGTATGTTTTCTTATATGAAAAGTTTTAACATTGTTAAAAAGTAAAATATTTAAATAAATGGTCAGTTCATTCAAATAGATGTTTTCATTGAGCTTGATTTGACTTTTAAAAGGTAATTGTTTCGTGTACTTAACTTGGGTACAGTTTTTACAAAGAAAAATTAGAACATTTTAGGGCAATGAGTAACCATGAATGTTCAAGTAGTTTCAGGAAGTTACTCTACCTCCTTTAACCTCTTAAGCCCTGAGGCCTATTTTCCGAAAATCCTATACTTTTACTTTTTAAGGCATTTCTCAGCTTTTACAAGGCCTAAACTGCAAATCTATCGCTGGAAAGCTCTGATTCTGAGGCAGCCAATGATGACAACCATTTTGAGACGGACAGCATCGCCGACGAATCACACGACGCGCAGCGTGGAGAGACCACCTCTTACGCACGGGGAGTCATTCCATATTTGGTGACGTAATGACGCCACAAAGCTACAGAAATAATCCAAAATGGAGTTTGCGCGAAGCTATCGACCGGACATAACAACAAACGGACTTTTATCTCTATGGAAATAACTTTTTGTTGAAAAAAACGGCAAAGGTAAGACAAGATTTACATGCTTGCTTGGTTTTTGCTGGCGTTTTTTCGGGGAACTTTCGCTCCCTGCTCTGAAATACTTCATGCAATGTAAATGAGTTGCATATCGCTGGATTCAGCTGGTTGTTAGCTTTCATTTAATGTCATGGTTTTGGTGTTTCCGTTTATATTGTGGATACATATCGCACATAAACAAAAACGTGGTCATGAATTATACTCCGGACATGTTGTTGTTTATTTGCATGGCGTTCGAGCTGTGGTTAACGGATATGAAATTGAATTAGATACGTTTTTAGAGGAGTTTCCGCTGAACACAACAGTATTTAATATGTGTGGGTTATTCTCAGGGTTAGTGAGCTATGAGTGAAAATGTAACGCACAAGGGGGCAAGTCCCCGGTACCGGGGACTCTCGGGCTTAAGAGGTTAAGTTCAATCAACCAGCTGGGCTTTACAGTGTACTGTGTAATAAAGACCAACTCTTCCACGAGAAGCAGTAGCCAAACTTTGACAGTATTGCAGTGTGAAATGTGGTTTGTTAGTTACCGCAGAGGCAGGCGTGTGTTCGCGGCTGTGGTTTGACGTGTTGTGTTTGCAGGATCTGCTGCACCATCTGCTCTACCGAGAGGTCCACGCCGCTGTTCCCGACACATGACCACTTCATACTGTGAACTGCACACAAACGAGATCTTCGTGAAATCATCCGTCACACAGGAGATGGGACAAAACACGAGGGCTCTCTCACTCACACATGGGTTTGAGTTGAGCCAGGAGCTCATCGCGGTTCCAGCGCAGCGTTTCACGCCGATCCCCCAGAGAGCAGGAGACACTGCTGCTCTTCACACTCTCCTCCAGAGAGGGAACGTTCAGATAGTGGACCAGCACGATGTCCGGGTTCTGCAGAGAGATGGAATTCATTTTATTATCCATACTATCATTATGAGTTCATACGGATCATGTTTGTGAGTTACCATTTCACCAAACACCACGCTAAGATACTAGCAAAATGTTAATCCATGCCAACAAGAAATGTACATATGCTAGGTAGATGCTAGTGAACAAGAGGGATTGTAATATATTCACATGCTAATTAGATTCTAGTTCATTCTAGCTACACGTTAATGATCAGTCAATTCATGCCATAACTGAACAATAACTTGATGTACACGAGGAAACTTTAAATAAGGTGAAAAAAAACATGTTTCATGAATAACAGCGAATTAAATTAAAATTCATTCTTCCTGTGCCCCTTGCTGGTTAATAATGTAACTTTTTTGTTACTAAATTAGATTATACTTTTATTCATTGCTTCTATTTGTTGCGAGTATGTTGTTCTGTGTCTGTAGCACTGCTGCCATGCATGTAGTACGTCTGACTCATAACGTGTTTCAGGGGAAGCGCTTACTCTAATTTTCCTTTAGGGGTCAATGTGTGAGTTTCCTTACAATGCTCACTATTAGTATTACGCACATTATTATTATTATTCTCATTTATCACTATTATCAAAGACACAGACTCTTTTTTGACCTGGATGATAACGTTTCTCGTGATGATGGAGACAAACCTGCAGCAGCCAGTAGCATCTCCTGTGGAATGTTGGGACGATGGAGGAATGAACATAGCAACCGTAGAGACACTGCCACAAGAGAACACAAGTATATAAGTATCTATCTATCTACACAAGTATCTACAAGTTTATATGCACTAACAGTATGGTCTATAAAAATATAAAATCACTGTAAAAAAAAAGCATTGCATACAAGCAGTTTTAAGCTATAGCTGCAGATTGAAAAAGCACACTCGATCTGAAGCGCGAGACCTGTGAAAAATGATTTAAGATCTAGAACAAACCTAAATTTGTTTTTTTTTTTTATTTTAGACTTTTAAAGTCCCGGCTGAAAAAAGGATTACTGCACTTGTAGGTTAGATTCTGATTTTAATATTCTATTTTGATTAATACTCTACATAATGAAAAGAAAGAAAGAACAGACAATGAAATGAATCGTTTGGAACAGAAGCGATACCTTTGAGAAAAAGAAGCTTAGCTTGCTTTTCCTTTAGAGAATCAGAAGGGAGCATCTGATTCAGTCCCGTAAACTCATGTTCTTTCACTTCAGATAATCTCATGGAAAACTAGTTGTAGCAGCCTCTGGTTTGTTTTGTAGTGATGAGGGATGTGGGTGGAGGAGGTCGATCACAATGTTCACATAGCTCAACTCTTGTTTATTCCTTTGGAACTATCTCTGAACCTAAAAAATGCTTTGTCACCAGCTCACCTCTATGCCCTGCACCTTCAGCTTCATGTGATCCTCCCTCGTCGTCTTCCCGTCCTTTCTCTTCTTCCAGCAGTAGCCGTCCTTACGATACTTGACTTTCTTGCGGTTGTAGAGGATGATCGAACCATTCTGGGGCCTGTAGCACAGTGTTATCAGAGCGGAACAGAACTCCAGAACACACTAAACTAAACAACGCTCTCTATTTTGCACCAGAAACAAAAGGAAAGATTTCGCTAGCTGTGAGCCAATCACAGATCTCCTTATCACGGGGTGTCCAGCATAGATGAATACACCCCACTACATTTGTCAGACAACCTTTAGATTCCTTTCGGATACCAAATACCCTCACATATGTGGGACATTGATTGCAAACATTTTCACAAATTAATTTGTTGCGTTGTTTATTCGTTTTTACTGAGCACACTGTACATGTGAAGAGAGCAAAAACAAGGAAAGGTTCTTCATTTGGCTGCTGCTGATTGATTAACCAGACTATTGACCATTTTTATAATAGATTTAAGTGATTTAAACTTCTTCTCTAAAGTGTAAAAATCTTTCTGAAAAAAAAAAAAGTACTTATTAAATTGAAGTAATGAAAGAATTAAATAATCACAATTTCATCTGAACAGCAGTTTCACTGAAGCAACAGGGACACTGAAGGCTTTCTGATTTTATATAGGGAGGTTGTGAGAATAAAAAAACAATGCCATGAATATAAGTGTTACTATAGAAATAGTGTTTATATATGAGACAGTATCCACATTTCTGAGAGTCATACCTGGTCTTGAGGGAGCAGGAGAGCCACTCGTCATGTCTGTCAAAAGAAATCAGAAACGACGCGATCTCCTGGAGGAGGAAAACACACAAACTACATTTATATACACATTGAATAAAACACGTAACAACCGCATTGAAGTGTTTAGTGTATTGTAAAGTAATGGCCAAATTAGTTGGAATCCTTGATATTTCCACACATTCTCAAGTACACGCACGTTTATTCCCTGCCGTGGTGTGAAGTGTTTACTAAAACTTAACAGTAAACTAAAGCAAGAAATCAATAGAAGTGTACACATAAACAAAAAACTGCAAGCACCATAAACAGCAGAAAGAAGCATGCATTTCTATGTGCTTGTTTGAGGCCACATTTCTCTTGAAAGATGGAAATTTAATTTATGTGCAGAACAACATAAAAATAACACCAAAACAACATTTCAGATGTTTAAAATCTCTCCATTGGTTAGTCCATTAATGCCGCCTCCTCGTGTTTTGGGATGTACTCTGTAAATATGTTTTCATCGTAGTTTCTGCACATGTTTTCCTCTCATTGGGCAGAATTTATTTTTTATTCTTTGACCTTTTTAGCTTTAATTCCAAAATACACATAAAAACGGTGGACAGAACCGTGGATACTGTCCTGCCGCAAGACCCATGATATCTGACGCAAATCCAGATCTCTGACACCAGGTCTTACGATGCATTTCTGTGGAACTTTGGATTATCCAGCATCTGCACTCTCCTGCACTGCGACCTTTCATAGTTTTTCTCTTTCATTGTTCATTGTATACAACAGCAGTGAAATATGGAGTGCCACGAGGATCAGTCTTAAGCTCAATACCATTCTCTACCTATCTGCTGCCTCTCTGGAACATTCTTTGTAGACACGGTGTAAACATTCACTGCTCTGCTGATGATCCTCAGCTCAATATCTCATCAAGACCGACTATGAAAACAATACGACTAGAATATCAAAGTTATCTGATTGCATCACTGAAATGAAAGTTGGATGAGGGATAACTTTCTTATGCTGAACACAATCAGTCTCAGCCTCACAAGTGCTCCAGTGAGTTGGCCACGCCCACTTATTTACATTGCGCAGTATACAGAGAATAAAAAAAATATTTTACGGTACACATTCCATTCCTCTGTAACGATATATACTGTCAGACCACCCAGTCCTAGTCCTAGACCTAGGTATGCTTGAATACCCTGTAAGGCAACAGCTAAATTGGGTCCGACTCCACGAGTATTAGCCTGTAGTACTCCCCTGGCCAATTAATCTTTCAAAAATGTTAAATAAAATTAAATGATTGTCAAAACACTGATCTTCATAAAAACAGTAATCTAAACGTTGTTTACGTACAGCCTTTGCTGATATATGATATTATAATCCTGTCACACAAAACATGCTCATGCTACAGCTAGTCTACATTGGCCTCTGTGAAGCTGCTCTCAGTCTGTACCTCGTTGGTGTTCCAGCGCAGCCTCTCTGAGGGTAGAGCAGAGGTCCGAGGCAAGCACTCCAGGAGCTTACCGGGCAGGAACACCTTAGTCTCTGCACACACAAACACACAACACATTACGACACAATCATTCACACACACACACACACGTAAATCTCTCTCGCGATCACTGACCGGGCTCCGCGGCGGCATCCGTGTTGTTCATGGTGCACTTCACTGGCTCCTCCTGCAGAGGGCATCACTGCAGCTGGCCATGAGCTAACTCACACACTAACACACACAGGGTTCAGGCTCTTAGTGGGGACCTTCAATAGTGACATGGGTGTTACCACCTTCAGGTTGCTTAGAAACAACAAGCAAAGAAATAAAATCCATGGGACATTCGTGAAATACGTCCCCACACCCAGTGCTGCATTTTTCAATGAAAGTATGCTTTTTTATTTGATTTAAACATTATTAAAAGATCACATAAAGAGCAAAGTAAAATTAAATAATAATAATAATAAACACAAGGGATGCCACAATACTTGAACAGTACCAAACAGTACACTGTCCTGGGTTCGGATCCTCATTTGAAGTATGTCATTATTTCAGAACTACTTGTGTATGGAAGTGAAGTGTAAATATCCAGCAATCAACTCCTCCTTGCGTAAATATCCAATCAGTGAGTGCTCAAGTTACAGGAGGGGAGACTTCTCGTGTTTCATTTAACCTCTTAAGCCGTGAGGCCTATTTTCCAAAAATCCTATACTTTTACTTTTTAAGGCATTTCTCAGCTTTTACAAGGTCTAAACTGCAAATCTTGGTATCAAAATGAAGATAGGTTCTTGGGGAGTGGTGTGGATGAGTTAATTTGACAGTCAAGAACACTGGGTAAGAGTAATTGATGTTGGAATGGCCAAAATGAACTCTGCCTAAAAAAAAACCACATGTTTCCTCCAATATCTCCTTATTTTACTTATAACGAAGCAAATAAACACAATCAATTGTAACCACTACATGTCAAGGACATCTGTAGTAAGTTTGGTGTTCATACTACAAGAAACTAATATTCTGTAAAGGTTTTGATTGAACAAAGTTCAGGCGCAATCCATGTTGGCACAGTTTGGCACAATTTGGCACAATAATTGAAATATGGAAAAATCTTGTCCAAAGCTTCAGCTACGTTCATAGTCTTCTTTTCTTGCTTACGGGACATGATTTCAGCAAAACAAACTCCTAAAGAAACGCTGTAAAAGGGGGGTAGAAGCTCATTTACGCCATCTTGCTGCGCTTTTGGGAACCTTTGATTCACAAACGCTTTCGACATCGAGCTTCTGCGTGTCCCTACCCCCCACCATCTGTCCAATCCGGGAGATCTATATATCGATGGAAAGCTCTGATTCTATGGAAACCAATCAGCTCAACCATTTTGAGACTGACGGGATCGCCGACGAATCACACGACGCGAAGCGTGGAGAGACGTGCTCTTACGCACGGGGAGTCATTCCATATTTGGTGACGTAAGAGGAGCACTGGAGCAACAGAAGAAACACAAAATGGACTTTTCGCGAAGCTATCGACCGGACATAACAACAAACGGACTTTTATCGCTATGGGAATTACTTTTTGTTGAAAGGTAAGACAAGATTTACATGCTTGCTTGGTTTTTGCTGGCGTTTTTTCGGGGAACTTTCGCTCTCTGCTCTGAAATACTTCATGCAATGTTAATGAGTTGCATATCACTGGATTCAGGTGGTTGTTAGCTTTCATTTAATGTAATGGTTTGGGTGTTTCCGTTTATATGGTGGATACATATCGCACATAAACAAAAACGTGGTCATGAATTATACTCCGGACATGTTGTTGTTTATTTGCATGGCGTTCGAGCTGTGGTTAACGGATATGAAATTGAATTAGATACGTTTTTAGAGGAGTTTCCGCTGAACACAACAGTATTTAATATGTGTGGGTTATTCTCAGGGTTAGTGAGCTATGAGTGAAAATGTAACGCACAAGGGGGCAAGTCCCCGGTACCGGGGACTCTCGGGCTTAAGAG
>SRMA01027062.1:119765-160267 GCA_007224835.1 Danionella cerebrum | reverse complement strand
TTCCTCTGTAACGATATATACTGTCAGACCACCCAGTCCTAGTCCTAGACCTAGGTATGCTTGAATACCCTGTAAGGCAACAGCTAAATTGGGTCCGACTCCACGAGTATTAGCCTGTAGTACTCCCCTGGCCAATTAATCTTTCAAAAACGTTAAATTAAATTAAATGATTGTAAAAACACTGATCTTCATAAAAACAGTAATCTAAACGTTGTTTACGTACAGCCTTTGCTGATATATGATATTATAATCCTGTCACACAAAACATGCTCATGCTACAGCTAGTCTACATTGGCCTCTGTGAAGCTGCTCTCAGTCTGTACCTCGTTGGTGTTCCAGCGCAGCCTCTCTGAGGGTAGAGCAGAGGTCCGAGGCAAGCACTCCAGGAGCTTACCGGGCAGGAACACCTTAGTCTCTGCACACACAAACACACAACACATTACGACACAATCATTCACACACACACACACACACACACACACACACACACACACACATAAATCTCTCTCGCGATCACTGACCGGGCTCCGCGGCGGCATCCGTGTTGTTCATGGTGCACTTCACTGGCTCCTCCTGCAGAGGGCATCACTGCAGCTGGCCATGAGCTAACTCACACACTAACACACACAGGGTTCAGGCTCTTAGTGGGGACCTTCAATAGTGACATGGGTGTTACCACCTTCAGGTTGCTTAGAAACAACAAGCAAAGAAATAAAATCCATGGGACATTCGTGAAATACGTCCCCACACCCAGTGCTGCATTTTTCAATGAAAGTATGCTTTTTTATTTGATTTAAACATTATTAAAAGATCACATAAAGAGCAAAGTAAAATTAAATAATAATAATAATAAACTCAAGGGATGCCACAATACTTGAACAGTACCAAACAGTACACTGTCCTGGGTTCGGATCCTCATTTGAAGTATGTCATTATTTCAGAACTACTTGTGTATGGAAGTGAAGTGTAAATATCCAGCAATCAACTCATCCTTGCGTAAATATCCAATCAGTGAGTGCTCAAGTTACAGGAGGGGAGACTTCTCGTGTTTCATTTAAAGGCCTTTACACATGGGCAACGATCGGATACAAAAAAACGTCATATGTCATTTGAATGCATCATTATATACACATCAAACATGAGTCGAATATGTGTCACAGTTTTGGTTCAAATACATTTAGCCAAATACATTATTATGCTAGTAGTTGAGCCATCCCGTAAGTTTACTGTCTCACACAGAGCCGTCGTACTCAGCAATTCTCTGTTACCTCATTGTTCTCAAAGTGCTTGTCTTTTTTGTCATACAATAAGCTGTTTATGGTCACAGAACTGATTAATTGATTCCATCATGTAGAATGTTCACGAGTTGCCGTTGCCTAGCCACAAGCTGAGTTTTGATTGGTCAGACGTGTTTCAGTCGCTGGGAAAAAAAATAACTATGCCTTTTTCAACATGTAATTATGTAATTGTAAAATGGGTCATTAATAAGTATTGCATGGAAATATATTAATGTATGCACATAAAAATTCACACCTGATGTGTAAAGGTCTTAAGTGGGGCCCAGAGAGCCAGCACCCTCAGTCAGCCATATTAGGAGGATTTTTGCGGTCGAACACAAATGTAATTATGTAAAAGGCAGCGCATGAAACAAGAGCGCTCATCTGTGCCGTCATCATCCAGCACCTTGGCAAGCCTAGCAGTGCTTTCACTCCTCTAGTTTGTTTAATTTGGTCCAGACCAAATGGTTGTTGCAATCATCTGCAATCACCACACTCTCTCTGTTCCGCACCAGCTGAAAACAATGACATCACACGGCCCACTTACTGGCCACATGTCTTCATACATGTTTCCTTGACTGCTTTTCCATTGGTTAGAATGAACGCGCAGTTGGAAGTAAACAATGGCTGAAGACTGGGACAAAGTGATTAAAATGTACAGACTTCGCTGCTTAACTTTGACCCTTGTCATATTTTACTAGTAAGTACGGTGGCTAGGGGTGTAACGGTTCACGGTATGTATTGAACCGTTTCGGTACGGCCTGTTCGGTTCGGGACACTTGCGTACCGTTTCGGTATTCGGTATTTTTATTAAAATTATATAAACTTATTATTAGCGCGATATTAAGCGCAGCGGAACCATGTTCCTAGGCGAGTTTCCGCACGGACGCTATTGAGTGAAGCACAGTAGAGGTGCACGCCGGGTAGCTGATTGGCAACAGAGAAAGAGAAGCCAGCGCTTGAAGACACCTCACTACGGTCTCGTGTTTGAGAACACTTTGGCTTCTCTGTTAAAATACATAACGGGGATAGACGAGTGGATAAATTTAAAGTTGTATGCCGACATTGTTCCACGGAGATCGGGTATGTGGCAACACATCTAACATTTTCTACTGCTGGAGATATTGTCACTGCAACCAGATCTGTGCTCTCTTCAGAAAATGTGGATAGGTTAATCTATCCTATCTATACTAACTAGTTGCAGTATTTCATTTTTTATTTAAAAAAATGTGTTTTTCTTTATAAAGAGTGCAATTTATTTAAAATATCACCCAAATGTGTCACTTTTTATTTTATGCAAGAATTCTATTGTGTATTGGCAGCTTTTTTAAAATAAAGATTTTGTAAGTTCTTATTGTTTTGTACCGAACCGAATGAACCGAACTGAACTCTCCAAGACACTGTACCGAACCGAATACGATTTTAGCGTACCGTTACACCCCTAACGGTGGCTATATTCATTCAAAAAGCATGTGTTTCACTTGGGTTTAGTTGGGTTCAGAGTTTGTTCATGTTCTCACACATACGAACCACTCTAGAGTTCGTTTGGAAACAGTCAGAGGTGTACTCATCGAGCAGGACTTGGACCACTTTTTTAGTCCACTTTTGGTGCAGTCTAGAGTTCGACTGTTGCTTTCTCACCTGCCCAAAAGACCGAACTAAATAAAAAAAACACTCTAATTCAAATTAGAAACTAGGGGTCGACCGATTACCGGCCCTACCGATTATTGGCGCTGATATTAAGCATTTTCACGATTATAGGTATCGGTTATTTTTAAAACTGATTTGACAATAAAAATAATTTATTTTTGAAATGCGCTCTTTGGTTCCAACGCAGCATGTCAGAGCTCATCACTGTGTGTCCTAGAGCAGTCTCCACCCACTGCGCATCAGATTTGTTGGAAATTGCGAGTCCAACCAATCAACTCAAAGGCTATAGGAAGTGAAGACAGACAGTACGCGCTTGCTGGAGCTGCGTGCGGCAGTAATCACTTGGACCTCAAAGGTAAGTCAGGAGCAGAAGTTGATTGTGTTTTAGTAATTCACAGTCCTTTACAGTAAAGTTACAAAAACACCTCAGTCCGAACAAAGAGTGAACGTATAGCAGGAGCGCGTGAGTGTGGAATAAAACCTTGCGGGAGCAGGACTGAAAGAAAAAAACAGTTCTGCACAGACCTCTATTGTACACTTGAATTGACTCATGCTATGGACTAGTATCTAAAAACATTAAGGCGCAAACAGACTGTTTAATTATGAATCCAGCATGCTGTGCTTGTCTGTATTCTCGCTGTGTTTCTGCATCTAACGTTACTGTCCCACTAAATGAGGACGTAAACATTAACAACATCCCCAGAACTGCTCTCAGAATTTGCCTAACGTTGTAGCGCGGTCACGTGACAAAAGAACGAAATGACCCGGAGACTCGCAAAAAGACCTAATCATTCGGAGGACTCGCAAAAAGACCTAATCTTTTCGGGTTCCGGCTCATGGCCACTCCGTAATGTTAACCAATGCAGCATGAGCCGGAACTACCTTCATGTCCTCTTTCAGCACATCCATATATCTCTCTTTGGTCTTCCTCTTGACCTCTTGCCTGGCATCTCCATCTCCAACATCCTTCTACCAATATAACCACTATCCCTCCTCAGCACATGTCCAAACCATCTCAACCTGGCCTCTCTGACTTTGTCTCCAAAACAACCAACCTGAGCTGTCCCTCTGATGTGCTCGTTCCTAATCTTGTCCATCCTCGTCACTCCTAAACTGAACCTCAACATCCTCATCTCCGCTACTCCCATCTCTGCCTCTTGTCTCTTCCTCACTGCCACAGTCTCCAACCCATACATCATAGCTGCTCTCACTACTGTTCTGTACACCTTTCCTTTGATTCTTGCTGACACTCTTCTGTCACACAACACCCCTGACACTTTTCTCCACCCACTCCAACCTGCCTGCACTCGTCTCTTCACCTCTTTTCCACACTCCCCGTCACACTGGACTGTTGACCCCAAATACCTAAACTCCTGCACCTTCTTGACCTCAGCCCCCTGTAACCTCACTGTTCTATTTCCCTCCCTCTCGTTCAAACACATGTATTCTGTCTTGCTGCGACTGACTTTCATTCCTCTTCTTTCTAGAGCTGACCTCCAACTTTCCAGGTTTTCCTCCACCTGCTCTCTGCTCTCACTACAAATCACAATGTCATCTGCAAACAAATTGTGATATATTGTGATATATATCGTAATCCATATCGTGACATATGATTTTTCCATATCGCCCAGCACTACTTTAAATCAATTACCCCCTCTAAGATTTTATTGGTGTTGGTGTGTTTCGTTCTAGACTCTTGGCACCTGAAAGATTTGTCACTTCTCCCTTTCAGTCTACCGGTGTTCCCCGCCGTGTGAGAGACACTGCCACTGAACCCTAATCTGAGACTCGAGTACAAACAAGGACCTTTTGTAGTTTCCCTTATGGGGCACTTTTTGTTACTTAATACCCCATCATTGGGATAGATTTCTGTTTGGATTAAACCCTGAGCTCAATAAACATCCATTTTCAATCGCAATTGGGTCTGTGTTCTTCCTACACTGTCTGACAGATTGCACACGCTCGCGCAATCATGATAAATCATTCAAAACAAATGTGCTACTATTCCAGATATCCATTCTAACTTAAAGAAATACGCATGATTCAACCAAATGACTGATTACTGGAGGTATATTTGGAGCAGTGCTAGACCATTATTCCAGCAGGACAGTTGTTACACTTGCATTCGACTGTTCCATCTCTATCAGGAAAGTGTTATTAGGCACAGTTGTAAAACTTGGGGAGCAAAAAAGGCTGAGTAAAGATCATGAGCTCCACATGATGTGATTCCAACATAAATGATTCAACCAATTCATTTTTCTGCCAAAGATGTGCATAAAGTACCACACAGTCGCTGCACTTCTTAATGGTTCTTTCACTGCCAGGTTGAAGCAAGATGTCCTCGCTGCGGCCGGTGGTGCGATTATGTACTCAATGCCATTGAGTGCCATTGTTTAAAATGAATCAACGTTCAAACATGCATGTGCTTCATGCTGCTCTGTAGTTTACAACTGCGCGCAGTTTCGGTTTGAGAGTCGCCAATAAAATAATAAAAAGCTTTATTTGGTAAAGTGGTTTCATTTCAAATAGAATGCTAGGCATTCTATTTCTTAAAGTAATTAAACGTATTTGTAATCTTTACTTTAATTGGTTTGCTATTTAACAATCTATATGAAGCACGTTTAAGTATCAAAAGCTGTGGAAGTAAACAGGGAATTTGTGAAAGTGAAAGTGACATATTTGTTAATATGTGATCTGTATCATATTATTGATGCTTATATATTGACCATTTGATCAGTACATAAATTCATAAGAATATGAACTTGCATAAGAATACTTTTACATAAAAGTAAAAAATTACAATTTACTGAAAATAAATACATGAATTTATGCTAACATGTATATATTTGTATTATAAGACACATAAAAATAAGCACAAACACACGCACGCAGTGGAATAACTATAAATTTAGGAACATTTTAAAAAACACAAAACTCCCACATGTACTGCTCATCAATAATATTGAAACTCATAACGATGCTGATTCTAATATAGAAAAAAAGTCATCAACATTATTAAATAAAATTTATATCAAAATAAAATAAGAGATAAATAGCATTAGATCAACAACAACAATAATAATAATAATATGAATATAAGACTAATTTAATATAAAATAATAAAGGATTGAACACTTTACGATTATACGATAGCTTAATGTAAAATTTCACTAACTGCTGTAAATCTTCAATGCCAAAACAAGTGATCGGACGAATCAGGTTCATCGGAGCAAAAAGAGCATTTCAGGTCAATATCATTTTTAAGTCTTTTCAAAGAACACTTGCCCGGGTAAATTCTATGAACCGACCTTCCATGTCCCGGTACCAAGAAGGCGCCATGATGACGTGCATGAAAGGCTGTTATAAGGGATCAACGTATAAGATATCTATGGTTTCAACCAAAGACTGTAAAATGCACTCGAACAGCGCATGTGTGTTCAACATCCATTGGACATTGGTTACATACTCAATGCGTAATCCCTCAGCATGTGTTTGGCGTCTGACGCCATCAGCAGCAACAGTAGAATTGCATTTAGATTAAATCTTCACTTAAATGGCTTGCAGCTTTTAAATTAATTTGAAAAAGAATCTGGATAAACCTAGAAAATAAATATGGGAATCTCATATGCAAGGCCTCTTATAATGCACTTTTTGTTTCGCGTTCATACAAAACCCCTACTTTACATAAGGAAATTCATAATGATTGTAATTTACATGGAACATTAAAGCAGTTGTGAAAAGAAGGAAGAGATTAAATTAAACAAGGAACTGATTCATGCTTTAATAGAAGCTCTTTAAATTGTACACATGCACATGAGCAGAGCAGTTTCCCAGGTTTAATCAGGCAGGTAAAAGATGTTAAATCGTCGAGGTGGTAGGAGGGGCATAGTACGTTCCTACGTCATAATGTACTAGCTAAAAGATTAATTACTCGAGTGCTTTCTTGTGAAACTTATCTTACTAATGACAAATATGTAGCACAAAGCCTTTTCACATTTAAAAGACAAACTGAATGTTACTTAAACACAGAGTTCTAACAATAAAAATATATTTAAAAATCTATAATGTGGGCTGTTTAAAACCTGAGAGTTTAGCTCTGTGGTGGCCATTTGACCTGTGTGTCAATCCCTCTGGGTGCGCAGGGATAGGCTCCAGCATGTGATAATCTTATCATAATCACCAGGACATTTAACTCATAACTTTATTTACATAATCACAACACGGAATATTGTTGTGTGAGCACAAATCCGAACGGCGAGCAACTTCACTCATATCATCACAGTTACGTTACACACACGCACGCACGCACGCACACCTACCTACCTACATACACGCGCGCGCTCACACACACGCGCACACGCACACACGGCATCATTTACAAAGACAACACACAATGGCAGTAATAACTCAGCCCATGTGCAAAAACACTATCGATAATGCGAGAGGACAGAATCTAGTCTATTAATTTTATTGATGAGCAGAAACAACACACCAAGGCCCCGGAACTCCCACACAGCCTCTCGCCCACGAAAATCAACACGGAAGAAACACAGACACACAAACACCCCGGAAGCCAAACGAACCGACCGCGTGCACCCCGGTTAATGTCTCTTTTAGCGCTGACAGCGGCGCAGGGGAAAAGCTGATAGGATTCCGCTGCTTACCTTCCGCCTCCACGAGCGCCGCCATCTTCTTCTGCTGCTGCCGTCAGTGACGTCACAGATCCAGCGCGCATGCGCGTCAGCAGTGCATTATACATAATTGTATACATATTGTATTTGTTACCATTTCTGTTTCATGTCTGTGTTTGATTCGTATTTGATTTATTTTAAATCATATCAAAATGTGTTTATCGGACCACGACTAGAGAGACCTGTATGTATGTCATATTATTCGTTTCAATTAAACGTTTTTGCTTTGTGGTTTGGCATTTTGTGTTTATCACAACATTCATACTGTGTCATCATTTCAAAGCTTGTTACAGCCTATAATGATTTGTTTTAAACTTGTTATTTTATCCACTTACTAAATATTTTATTATTGGTATCTAGACAACATCATTTTAGGCATCTTTATATGATCCAGTCTCACTGAGTAAAGCTCAGCTCCATATCAAGCACAGTGCCACTGTATAACACATAACTGGTCATTAATAAACAAGGCAAGCTGTTTTGAAAAGGCAATTGGGAAAATTATGCTTTACAATGGTTAGTGTTTATTTCGAAGGGTGGCATTCCATTATTTAAATCTATACTGCATTAACTTGTTTCCTCATTGTTTCCTTTAACTTTAGTGTAAAATACATTGTCAATGAAATATGAGTGTACAGTGAATGAAAGGGTTTTTCATGACAATTTCTGCCGCATGAAAAATTTATATTCAATTATTATTTTTCATTCGTGAATTCTCCTGCTGTCTAGGATTCTGTTTGTTCTGCAGATACAAAGTCCCCAATCAGCAATCACTCACAGTCACCACTCCCCACGACACTCCCATCCAAAATAGTCACCATCCAATCATCACTGATCATTCCTTAAAAGATTCCTCCCAAGTTGTCATATCTGCAGTTCACATTGGCTGACTCACGAGAATATCGTTGTGTACCTGTCCTGGTTCTACTTCTGCTTCTCATTTCTACTGCTTTGTCTCTCAGAAACCTCTTCTCCATTCAACTCTCCACAAGATTCATTCTCCTAAGCTGACTCCTGTTGTGGTAACCTGCTTCACCTCATCGAACCCATCTTTAAGTGCCAAAGATCCTTCACAGAAGATGGAAGGAGTATTTTGAGGAGTTGATGAATGAGGAGAATGAGAGGGAAAGAAGGAGGGAAGAGGTGAATATTGTAGAGCAGGAAGTTAAAAAGATTAGAAAGGATGAGGTGAGGAAGACTCTGAGGAGAATGAAGAGTGGAAAGGCTGTTGGTCCAGATGACATACCTATGGAGGTGTGGAAGTGTCTAGGAGAGACAGCAGTGGAGTTCCTATCTAGGTTAATCAACAGGATTTTAGAGAGTGAGAAGAATGCCTGAGGAATGGAGGAGAAGTGTCCTGGTGCCAATCTTTAAAAACAAGGGAAAGAGTAGTGGAAGCTATGCTGAGAAGGGAAGTGGATATTTGTGAGCAACAGTATGGCTTAAGGGCCAGGAAGAGCACTACTGATGCAATTTTTGCTCTGAGAATGTTAATGGAGAAGTACAGAGATGGTCAGAAGGAGCTGCACTGCGTCTTTGTGGATTTAGAAAAAGCGTATGACAGGGTGCCGAGAGAGGAGCTGTATGAGGATGTCAGGAGTGGCAGAGAAGTACGTCAGAGTAGTTCAGGATATGTATGAGAGGAGTGAGACAGCAGTGAGATGTGCTGTATGCCAGACAGAGGAGTTCGAGGTGGGGCTCTTATTGGTTCATTCTTATTCCTATTAAGAAGTGAAGAGGCGAGTGCTATGATATATGGGTTAGACTGTAGCAGTGAGGAAGATAGCATAATAGAAGAATAGAATAGCCTTTATTTGTCACATACACTGAAACATGTGTCATCTCGCTACATGTAACAGTGTATGTGACAAATAAAGGCTATTCTATTCTACAAGAGGCAGAGATGAGGATGTTGAGGTTCAGTTTAGGAGTGACGTGGATGTTGTTGCGATGGAGGGGTCAGATCAATACTATATTGTTCCTTTTCTCGCTATACTTTATATAAACCAATTTCAAAATCTATATCCTTTAACAAACCTGAGATTTTAGGAATGCTGATTGCTAGAGTAAACTTTTTGGTTGCTCAACTGATTTAAGCTACAAAGCAAGCAAGATTGTAGCACAGTGATGTAGTTGGTGGTATAGCCATATCTGTCTATGGGACGACCCACAAGGGTGGAGTAAGTGTAAGTTGATGGACAGTGGAGTCCAGCACAACTATAAATAAAGGGGTTACAGAAAGGTAACTACCGGCCATGACTCGAGCTGCAGCCAGCTGACTGTCCAGAGGTTACAAAAGTACAGAAAAGTTCATGACTTCAACTGGGACTTTTTCAGGGGATTTCCAAGAGCTTACAAAACAAATTACGTAAATTATCCTACAAAACCAGCACCCAACACTTCTCTTCACAGACTCTAGTACCACAGAGTCTCCGACGCGAATCCAAAGCTGAGGGACACTTCAAGGAACATGAGAAAGGACTTGTGTTTTGGACGTAACTTTTATTAAAAACTTGTATTCTTCATTGGTTGAGTACTGTTTTCTTTTTAAAATGTTAGGTTATTAAAATTAACCAATTAAAATAAATGAAACTGATTGCAAACAATTTCTTAATATTTGACCAGGTTTTAAGTAATTGCAATAGAATTGACACTGTTAACGTGAGAATATTAATTAATAACGTTAAAAGTGTTACAGTTAAAAGCTACACAGTAAAACAGCCTTTTCCCATGTATTTTCTATATTAAATCTTTAAAACCTTCTAGAGCCTGGTTTGAAGCTTGTAGTTTGAAGTTTCCATGAGGTTCTCGGTTTGATTTTCCAAAATCTGACCCCATGTTAAGTCAATGTAATATTTTCCAGTCATCTCATCCCAGAATTCATTTAGTGGTACCATTCTGAAGGTGTCTTGAGTTTGGAGGCTGTAGATCAGGGGTGCTCATTACGTCGATCGCGGCGTGAAATTGAAACAATATCAGCCGATCATCCATCTCATCACAGTTCAGTAAAGTTAGCTGCAGATTCACGGATTCGGTTTTCTCTGCTCAGTAGCTCGAGACCAGAATGTTCTTAGTAAACAAATAATACCTATTTTTAATCTGTGTTATGTAGCGGAGAAACTACAAAACATTTTTTTTATCAAAACATGTTTCCCTCGGCATTCGCAGAAACACATTACCGTCTATGAGCAACCCGCTGACATGGAATCTCTTAGGGACCGTCTGGAAATGACCAGATCCAAAATATGTTTTACCGAGAATATGATTCATAACTTCATTCTAAATAACTCTATTAAAACCAAAATCAAGCAACACGCCACTCCTCACCTGCATATTGTACTGCACGACTCAGTTTCAATAAATATTGAAAAATTTATTAGAGCATTATTTTTATTCTTGATTATTTTGATCAAAGCTCAATTGCTCCCATAAAAATCACTCTATTACCACCAAATTCAGGTCACACACAACTGTTCTAATGATTCAATTCAGTGCAAGTCATCAAATTAAACTCACGTTATTACAAAAAATGTAAATAGTTAATAAATAGAAAATAATTGTTTGTTGATTGATGTTTTACATTTTTCTAGCGGGTAGATCACTTTGACTTGGTCATTTTAAAAGTAGCTCGCAAGCTGAAAAAGTGTGAGCACCGACTGGTCTAGGAGGAGATACATTAAAATTTTTGGTCTAAAGAAATAGACGAATAACAAATTGTGTTGACTTTTGCAAGCCGAAAAAATAGATGGCTAAAGTATGCAAGATTTGATGTTGGCTCGAGAAAATGTTGCCTTTTAAAAGGATCTTTAACAAGCAAAAGGGAAGTTTTCTATGCCTTTTCTAAGCTGAACAATGTCTGTTGCAATGGTTGCGAGGTTGAACAATTCAGTTGCTACGGACTGGAGAGTGAAACCAGTCTGGATCAACATTTAGTGGTTGTAGCTCACAGATTAAATACAGAAGAGGAAGGCCTTTATAAACAAACATAATTAAACTTTTAGGGATAATAAAGCTGAAGTTCAACCCTAAAATAGCCAATGATCATTTTTAATGTATCATTTAAGTTTTTAACTCTGTTCTGAAATCCCACTGGTGAGTTTGAGCATCTGTGGGGCTTTTGTTATTGAGTAGACTATTTCAGGAATTGTTTCCAAATAATTTTGTTCATTTTTTATTAAAATATATGTCATAAATGTGTTTACAATTTGAAGTGGGCACACTCTTCTGATACATAAAATATTTTTTATTTGTACAAAATGATCACAGCATCAGAATCAATCAGAATCAGAGAGAGAGACAAGCAAACACAATCTCACGCACGCGCACACACCCACACACCCACACACACAAACAGAGCATGACACGCTCACAGTTCAAATCACTAGTGAACTTTAAATATCAGAAGCTCTTATCTCTGCTTTCCCTCCCTCTGCAGTGGGCCAGTGTCGATCATCTTCACAGCGGTGCATCGCTGGGGGTTCACATGCCCTGCCGAATGCTCTGGATGATCTGGAAAATGGCTGAAATTGACAGACAACAACCCAACTGATAACAAGCTCCACCGATGCGTAGCAGAAACAATCTTTCACTCAATTTATTATGATTTTATTTTAACCCCTTCAATTCAGTTCTGGTTTTGGAGTGTTTTTTTCTGCTCATCAGGATTCCTTACTTACTACCAAACTCTGGAAATCATTTAACACACTGACTGTTTGATTTACGAGTGTTAATCAAAATAAGACAATGACAGGATAACAGATCCCAGACGGAATTAATAACCTGATCAAAACAAATAACATGAGTACCATTGACAAACTAAATCAGTTACTGGATATTTTCTCATTATATTTAAACAGTGTTGGGCAGTAACGCATTACTTCCTATTACTTACTGTAATTAGATTCCTTTTTTAGAAGTTATAATTCTCTGAATGGTAATTAGATTATACTTACTGCTGCGTTACAGAGTTGCTGAGAGAAAGCACATATTTATAATTCAATGTTATAAAACGTCTGGAGTAGGTTCTTGGCTTTTAGTCGCACACGGCAACGGGGAGCGCATTTCTGTCCAATCAATGAACTGCTCCTTGTGTGAATAACCAATCAGCGAGCGCAAAAATAAAAGAGGAGGGTGTGTTTGGAGCGGACAGAGTTTCCTTGGTCAGCCCTTTGAGGAGCACCGTCAGCTTTTAAACCTGTTGTTTGGGGACATTTCGCTGTTGGCTATGACAAAAATGTGAAAAGAATGGTAAACAAATGTCTCTATGTGCAAGCATCCTTTTTTGGACTAGTAAACAATCAACGTAACTAATTACTTGACAAATAAAGTAATCAAAGAGTAACTTGCCCAACACTGTATTTAAGTGAATGCTGAGCAGGACTCAATTATTTATATCATATGGGGGCGACAGGAGACATTGTTTTCTTAATTTCTAACCTTTTTAACACAATAATACTTTGTGCTATAAGAATAAAACTGCATCAGATCATCGATTTATTGAGGAATTGTGTACAGCTATTTTTTACATTCCTCCATGACTCGAGCATTCTCGAAATCAAACGAGAGAAAACGCTTGACTTGTGAACAAACTGTTTATGAGCTGCACACCGAGTGAAGTCACTCTTCTTGATCGATCAAGAGTTTGGGTGTTTTAATACTCACACTTTTCTCAAACAGAGCAGCACTTTTATTTAGCTATTATTCCAGAATGACTGATTGGAGGAGATTCGCAGTGATTTCTTAACAGCACTCGTCAAGATCTTGGTGTTTGTTTATTTAATGTTTATTCAGCGGTTTCATGCTCCTCCGTTCCTCTGAGTTAATCGTGCTGTAAATGGAGAGGATGTTATTATGCCACTGATGTTTGAATTCCCCGTGCTTCCATCTGTTCAGTGATTGAGCTGATCTTGATGTTTGCCGAGATTTGTTTGACAACAAATTAATTAGGAATGAGAGGTATTTGTTTCCAACATTTATTACACAATAACAGCTTTTATATACAGACAACTGGGTGCAGGGCATACAATCTAATGTATTCCTCGAAAGGGAATATACGGGCAGGAAAATGAATGAATTAATTACTGAATGAATACTCTTTTAATACATTTTAACAATCATATTTTATTTATATTTTAAACTGTCACATTATGGATGTAGTGATAGCTTAATAATGAATTACCTATTTTCAATAAAGAGCCAGGTTAGATCTCTAAACTTTAACACTTAAAAATCACTTTGAGTTATCATTCTTCTTTTTTTGGCACCTGAAGGGTAGATTTGTTTCATTTTTGCTGTTCTAATTTACAAAATAAATAAAATCCAGTGAGGGGTAGGTGGCGAGGTAAAGGCCGTTTATATTATTATTGACAACACCATGCTTTCCAACGAAATGACTCAACCATTGGTTTGTGGGGGGCCCTAAGCAGCCGGTTAGTTCACTCAAAGGGAGTGCTGGCTCTGAATTGTGTGCCCTCAGTGATGATCCCCACGGCCTCTTGGAGAAACATATTTGCATGTTGCACAAGTCCTCATGAACACTGCTCTCCATTTTCCTCTGCATGAGAATAAACAGAAGTATAACTTAGACAAAGGCAAAAAAGTCAAACTATGTTTTTTAAACAATACATACATATGAGCCTGCCATTCTCTCTCTTGTATTCAACGAGGCATCTCAAAGTCATGGCACATGCCGGGATCCTGTGATTGGCAAGTGAGTAATGAAAAACTGCAGGAAATGTAACTACAAACATAGAAACTTCATCTTCAATGTGGTTCTGTACTACAAATAAAACAGAGATTTATGTACATTGACAGATAACAAAAATCTTTTTAATGTTTACCTCAATTCCACCAACAAAGGAGCTTGTACTCCATGAACTGTTCCTTCAAGTAGATCTGGTGGTCTTCTAAAGAAGCAACACAAATGAAAAAGTTTAGGAAAAGAGTAGAAAACAAAGGACAGTATCACATCAAACAACTACAGTGGTACCCCGAGATAAGAATGCTTCGAGTTACGAAATGTTAGAGATACGAAAGGTCTCGCAGGAAATTTTTAAAGTCCATTAGACCAACTCCTGTGTGGTGCCGTAATGTTTTCTGCATCCGTTCCACCTCCTCCGACACATCGCTTCACTCAAGGTAAGGTTTCACATTTGTGTACATAATACGTATTTTGCTTGTGTTTTATTCAGTTTTATTATCATTTATTACATTAACAATGTGTAGATTTTTTTCAACTTATACTGTTGTTTCTGAGAGCCGTTTTACATGTAAAACTTGCTTCGAGATACGAAATGTTTGAGATATGAAAGCCACCCTGGCTTCATTTCATATTGTTATAATTTTTTCAACCATGCAGGGACAGAAACTGTGATAACAAACCAGTTAAAGCATCTTTTAACGGACATGTGTAGATGATGAGGCCATGCTATAGTCTTGCTAGCTAATTCAGAAAATAACCATCCCTTATTTCAGACAACATAAATCGTTAGTTGATACAAAACGAATCTGTTCCAGGGTGACGTTCGTATCTCAAACAATTCGTATCTCGAAGCAAGTTTTACATGTACAACGCATAATCCCTGTAACGGCTCTCAGAAACAACAGTATAAGTAGATGAAAAAAATCGAGTAACGTTTATTCAATCCTTAAATCTACACATTGTTAATGTAATAAATGATAATAAAACAGAATAAAACACAAGCAAAATACATAATATGTACACAAATGTGAAACCTTACCTTGAGAGTGAAGCGATGTGTCGGAGGAGGTGGAGCGGATGCAGAAAACATTGCGGCACCATGGATCAAAGTTAACTTTCTCAAAATATTTCACAAATTACTGACACCAACACGTTTTCAAGCACAAGCGCAGAGATTACCGAGCGTGTGAGAAGGGATGGAGAGAGCACTTCTGAGAGCATCTCTAACGTTTCAGAGTTTAACTAACTTGCGCTACAAAACAGCACTTTCCACATTATAAACGTTATTTTTTTTACCACACCTTGACTCTAACATTAGTTATAGTGCATTCAGGAGTTTGAATATCTGGACCTGCTTTAAGTTCATAGGCGTGTGTGGGGGTACATACGTGCAGGCTTGCTGTCTTGCTCAGATGCGTTCGTGTAGACCCGCATGAGAGGTGAAGGGGAGGAAGGTGGGAGCGATGAAGCTGATTCGGACTGAGTCAGGGAACAGAAGGAAGGAACAGCTTATATGGAAGAGGGTTGATGGAATAATTGAAGTAGGTGTGGCTCCAGATAGACTCCTCCCGAAAGACGTTTAATAAACTGTATTTATTGGTAATCTATACATAATGTTTTGCTCAATTTAAAACTGATTTAAAGTGTTTGTAAGGCGTATCAGCCCGTTAAACCACACTTTCTTCAAAGGGAGAAAGGAGCGCAAGGACGCGGATGCGCAGTGTGACGTCACACAAACAAGTGGAAAATAGACCAGAAATGTTTGTTATTGTTCATATCTCAAATTTTTCTTCGTATCTCAAAGAAAAAAATTTCCAGCAAGACCTTTCGTATCTCGAACATTTCGTAACTCAAAGCATTCGTATCTCAGGGTACCACTGAAGTTACTTACATGTGTTACATGCTGTAATAAGCTTTCAGAAATCCGCTGGTTCTACCGTGCAGGTGGTGGCCATGACGATCGACTCATCTCGTTGCTCTCGGCACCATGTGGGCGGATACTGATGTTTTACTTTCGATATAAACACTTAAATTGAGTTTTATTGATGCAATTTATTGTGAAAGTCAGTAAAAAACTATTTTTTGATATGTAATAATAAGTTCCAAGTTTGCTATTAAAATAAATTATCACAGATAACACTCATGAACCACTTTTTTACAGTGTTTGTGAATCTATATTAACAAACAGATTAGGGCTGCACGATAATCGATATCGCAATTGAGGTGTCAGCCTATGTGTTTACACTACGGCAAATGTTGCTATTATATAAATGTGGTCACGTGACTTTCTGCTGCGCAGTGTGGAGATGGTAGAAAATGAATTAGAGCTGACGGTCTTTACCGAACCTGACAGGTCATGTCAGGGCCGACAAATCGGGTCGGCAAAGATCGGCAGCTGTAATCCATTTTCTACCATCTCCTAACTCTGTTCGGACTCATATGTGTATATCTTAAAAAGAGCATGTTTTATTTAGCTGTACTTTTTACTTTATTTTAAAGTTAATTCGATGTCATTTAGTTCAAAAATGTAAAGATGTTGCTGTTATTTACACTGTATCTCAGTTGAGAAATACAAATCTCAGAATTATTAGCAATCTGTGTGTGGATCCTTGACAACAAGCATCGCAATTTTGACCTTAATTATCCGCAATATTAAATATTTCCCAAATCGTGCAAATTGCAAAATAATACAGATAAGAGCATTTAATTTGTTACGAATTTCATAATTTCAATTGTCACAGTGCAAAATCAATAAATACATCAAACCATAACCTTATATACAGGAGCCATGTTTGTAACGTGTGACACACAAACATTTGCAAAAGTTTCTGTAAAAGTCCCTGATGTTCTCATCATTCTGGCCGGCTTTTATCTGATTTGTCAAAACCTACGTTCATCAAAACTACCAACAATATTATTACAAATCTAAGTAATGTTTTTTTCTTGTATAACAGTATGTTTAAAACATTTGATGTAATGCAAAACTGAACTTTCATTACTTCTGTTTTCAATTTGATCTCTTCTTATGAGGACACATAAAAGTTAAGTGTTTGTACTTCTGTATGACAATAACACAGCTCAGCAAAGGTAAAAGAAAAGCATGTGCGCTTGATAGTTAATGCAACAGTGAATAGGGCGGGAGGTGTCGGATGGATGAGGCGCAGCGGGCATTTTGTTTGCCTTGCTTTGTTACTATGTATCTTGTCCGATTCACTGCCCCCGAATCAGTGCCAACTCTCTATAATCTTTTTTTACAACAATGTTGCTAAATAGGTTATTTCATTATGTTGTTATATATATATATTAGCGCTGGGTAAAAATATAAATTCTCCAATTTGATTCAATCTTCAGTTCAACTCGAAATCCCCGAATCGATTCTTAACCCTTTAACACCGAGATCCGGTCGCCGGCGACTGAATAATGACATGCGCACTTCAAACTACCACAGCTCTGGTGGTATGCGCATTATAGAAAAAAACTCAACAGATTCTGAAAGCTGAGAAACAGACCTTTTGAATGATATTACATTTATTATGGTAATGACGACATTGCTTAAGTGCCAGGGGTGGGAAATTTGTGGAGCGTAGGATAGGCAGTGGCCGTTGAGTGATTGTTTTCCTCCTGTGATTGCTTAGTAACACTTTAGCAGTGTTCTAGCGCTGATTTCATTGCAAATATTATATTTATACTGTATATAATAGTTATACGCATTGTCTTACTAGTAGTAATAAGTTTATTAGTGTTAGACTGTACTGTTTTTTACCGTGTTATATGTCCGGGATTCTTCCACATATTCATGGCAAAGTGTGTCTTTTCTTCCTTATTTTTTGCATTCTTCTGCCGTTTTTTTGCACACGAAAGTGTTATATTTCAGTGCCAAAACACTTGTAAATAGTAAAAGAAGATGTGAGTTTTTATATACAGGGTATATACCCAGCTTTATAACAATAAGGTTTTTCAATATATAGTGTAAATTTTCTAATGATATTACATAGTATTACTTTATTAATATTGATTTTTCTTTATTCTAAAAAAATCTTGTTGCTCTACGTTTAAAGTCATTTATAAAGAGGAACTTGATATTCCAGTCAGTTTTTTTTTTACTTCTTGTTTTTACACACTTTTCTGAGCACATACATAAAACATAAAAAAATGCAAATATTTGCCAGATTTTCAAGATTTATTTCCTCTGATAAGAAAAATTATACAAACACTATTTTTTGACAAAATGATTGAAAACAGGACGAATACCAGGCGAACTGATATAATTACAGTGTCATTATAGGAGATAAAGGGTTAATGCACATGCTTCACATGAAAGGATAGTAATGTTCATCTCTTGTTAAAATAAAAGTCGCTTAAAATAAACAACTGTGTGAACCCTATTAATAATGTAGATGTGTATTTCATTAATAAACTTAAGTAGGAGAGTTTCAGGTACAGGATTTATATCCAAATATGGATCAATTTTATAGCTTATTGAATCAAAACCATAAAATAATAATTAAAAAAAAATAATAATAATAAATAAATATATATATAAATAATATATATAGTTGACGGTAGAATTTTTTTTTAAGAAACGGAAGAAGAAGAATTAGATTTTATGGTTTGCTAAACTTCGATGTTGGCTTGCGTTGGTGCTGTTAATACCTATTTTTTTAAATGTTGTCAATTCCGCAACAATAACATAATCCAACCCACATGTCTCTATGATTCTCATAAGCTGAGATAGGTACATGCAAAATTGGTTGCTATGGTAACCCCCATGTCTCTATGACTTTCCTAAACTGAGATAGAGATACGCCATATTGGTTGCTATGGAGGGGTCGCTGACCTAATATATTGTTCCCCATATGAATACGAGTAAATTACAGCAACCCCCATGTCTCTATGATTTTCCTGAGCTGATATAAGTACATTCAAAATTGGTTGCTATGGTAACCAGTCTGGTTGCTATGGAGGGGTCAGTGACCTAACATATTGTTTCCCATGTCAACACGAGTAAAACAGATCAACTCCATGTTTTTATGACTTTCCTAAGCTGAGATAGAGACATACCCTATTGGTTGCTATGGTAACCAGTCTGGTTGTTATAGAGGGGTCGATGTCCTATCATATTGTTCCCCATGTCAATACGAGTAAAATACATCAACCCCCATGTCTCTATGACTTTCCTAAGCTGAGATAGAGATACGCCACATTGGTTGCTATGGTAACAATGTGGTTGCTATGGAGGGGTCGCTGACCTAATGTATTGTTCCCCATATGAATATGAGTAAATTACAGCAACCCCCATGTCTCTATGATTTTTCCTAAGCTGAGATAGGTACATGCAAAATTGGTTGCTATGGTAACCAGTCTGGTTGCTATGGAGGGGTCAGTGACCTAACATATTGTTCCCCACGTCAACACGAGTAAATCGTAAATGATATAATTATTTAAAGAATCGGTATGAGCTCAGGCAGTAGAAGCCATTATGCTAGAACAAGAACATTTGAAACTATGACCTATAACTCTTCTCAATTGTTCATAATTGATTATACTCGTAGCATTCTATATTGATGTGAGATATAAGCAAAAATAAAAAGTTGTAAATATTAAAGTGTGAACCAGTGCTCTAAGAGATGTGTGAGTAATTAGCTCTCCTCAGTGTTTCGTTTGTGTGCTCTTTGTTTTGTTATTCTTTCAGGTCCAGGAGTCCAGCTCTTCAGTGTTGTAGGTAAGAAGAACATTACACACACTGTTGTTTTCTACATGCTGTGTGTGTTCACAGGTGATGGAGAGAATGCAGTGTCAATGTATCCTTTCCCCCAGCATGAAAGCCATGGCAATGCATTGATGCTATTGAAAATGTAACGATGACTAGAGTTGGAGAACATCGTGTGGTCATTCAGAGCAGATAACAGAAATATGTCATCATGAGAATGCTGGGAAGGTTAGAATTTGTCTGTGGGCCTGGGATAATCTTAGGACAAAACTGAAACTGTACCCAGGCCCTGCATTGTTTAACCATGCAACAATTTCATTGGCCTGTGACAACCTGAGAGCAACAGCTCATCACAGATATCAGATACCCTCTGATAGGTTGTCGAGGATCAAGGGAGGTGATGAAACTCCAACAACCCCCCTTTAAATTAGGGGACCTCGCAACTCCCCGGTAGAGGACCTCAAGAATACACGTTCTGTTGTCCTCATTTTGCATATATATCTTATTCACCACTTTGTAAGATCAATAAAACTTGTGAACCTGGAATCCGTCTGAGACCTATTATTGAACCTTGAGGGGAAAATAAGGGCTATTTTCCAGTACATGATAATTGATACAAACAAACGATAGATTAACCAGTACCAAACCAATCAGAGCCCAACCAATAATACCAGATAATCAATCAACACATTAATTACATTATGCATATCAAAACAAGCAATAACTAATCACCTGATCCACAAACTACGAAAACGAAGAGCGCCAGAAGCCAGGGACCCACCGGAGACTTCTCCTCGCTCACCACTCGCTGAGAGACAGACAGGTCGAGAGACAGACAGGAAGAGAGACGGACGGATTGATAGGTAGTTGGAGACAAAGTGAAAAGAGACCGACAGAGAGAAAATTAATAAAAGTTTCATCAAAGTTCATTGATTAAATACAAATATACAGACACATTGTAAAAAAAAAATAATACTGGTATAAACTTTTATTAAACTAATAATACATGCACAGACAAACACACCCATTCTGGACATATATATTTAAGGTGGGCGCGCAGGTGCATTATTCACACTTTAATGCATACAATACAGATTTGATCTGGGCAAATAGTAAACCAAGGATAAAGTCAATATGTTTGTCTGTAACACTGTTGTCCGGAGCTTGTTTCCGTTTTGATATTTTGCTTGCGTGAGCAGCGTGAACGCGCACGCACGTCACGTACCGTGGTTTTCTGCACGTGACCTCTCTGCGTGATAGTTTTGCTGTGTTTTTCGTTGGCCACTTTCATCCGCTGCACCGCCGACATGACGACAAGGAAGAAGGTTCCAGTTAAAATGGGGGGAAATCGCGGTTTACCACCCGGTGACGGACAACACGGCGGCTAGTTCGTTGAAGTACCTGCTTCCGTTACAGACGCTCAACCTGAACTCCATGAACTACGCAGTTGCGTGGAGCCACGTCACCTAGTGTGAAGGTCCCGCCTTTTTATTTGAAAAAAAAAAAATAATAATAATAATAATAAAAACAAATTGTATTTACTACTTACTGTTGAATAAAGTAACTAAATAGAAGTACTCAAATTACTGTGATTGAGTTGGGTTTTTTTTCTCAGAAGTTGTATTTTAGTGAGTAGATTTTAAAATGTATACTTAATTTTACTCGAATCCATTTTCTAGTTCTGTATCTGTACTTTTATTGCACTGCCTGTCTTCAACCTGCCTTAATTCCTTTTTAATTTTAAATGTATTTATTTTCTACAGTGATAGTCACTTATCCTGTCTAATCAAACTGCATATAGAGAAACATTCATTAATTCATCTTCTAATTTGCTTTATTGTGGGATTAGAATCTTTCCATAATCTGAACCTGAAAAAACAGGCTTTGAAACCTTGAAATTCAATGTGTGAAAATTAAAAGCCTAAATGAAAACTTTTCACGGTCACAGCACTCTAAAAAATGCTGGGTTATTTCTGTAACCACACTGCTGGGTTAAAGGGTTTTAACCCAAAGGTTGGTGTAAACCATATGAAAATCTGATTTTCAGAATTTAATAGTATTATTAAACAAAATGTATTTAATTATTGAACTAACTGTACTAATTATGCAAATGTATTTTTTTATTGATTCATTCATTTTCCAACCCACCTATTCCCTTTTGGGGTCATAAGGGTCTGCTGGTGCCTTTCACCAGCGCACATTGGGCGAGAGGCGGGGTACACCCCGGAAAGGTTGCCAGTCGCAGGGCAACATTCACTCACGCATTCACACCTAAGAAGAATTTAGATTATTCAATTAACCTAACCGCATTGGGGATTGTGGAGGAAACCCTCGCAAGCACGGGGAGAACATGCAAACTCCTTCCAGGAAGGTCGCCGGCGAGCCTCGAACCAACAACTTTCTAACTGGAAGGTCACTGCGCCACCGTGCCGCCTACATACTCATTATATTATGTTCTATTTTGTTTAGTTTTGTTTTTCTTTCTTAGATATCTATGTTGGTGTTGGCTAACATTAATATTCATTTCTGAAGCTCTCTAATCCAGATTGAGACTTTAATCCCCAGGAAACCTTTGTTTTGCGAAATACTGCATACCGTTTTTTTTTTATCTTTAATATATAATTATTAAAATGTAAAGAAATAAAGGTTTGAAATGGTTCACAAAATAAATATGCTGCAAATAACTCCAAACGTGAATACACTTTAAATGATGCAAAATGCCTTTTTTTTGTGAGTGGCACAGTGGGAATCACTTTCATTTTGTGAGAAGGTTGCTGGTTCGAGGTCAGCCGGGGCCCTTTCTTGAGAGTAATTAGCTGGTTGTGATGAACTGATTAGCTATATTGAAGATGCCCTGCCTACACACCTAAAAAGTTTCATTTAGCTAAAAAATTTCATTTATGTTTTACCCTCGTGCATCTTTTGTTATTTAGTCCCAGTATGTGTTGCATAGGTCCTTTTTGATTCTTTGTTTGTTTTCACGATTAATTAGTCTTGGCACCTGAGCACAATAAACACCTTCATGCACTTTATCCTCTATAAATCTATATTCTGTCCAACGTCTAACCTCAAGCATGACATTATGACACTTTTTCTCATGAGTGGGTTTTCTCCTGGTTCTTTGGTTTACCCCACAAGGCCAAAAACATGCATCAGGATAATTGAATTCTCTAAATTCTAGGGTGTACACCTATTGTCCACAAAGCACTGGAGATAGTCACCAGCATAACCCTTTGGCCCTGAAAAGGAAGAAGCAGGTAAAGAAAATGAATGAATGATTTTTGTGAATTTTTATAAAAAAAACTACAGCTGGGGACATACATGGCGGAATACCAGCAAAATTCGCAATGAGAACATGTTTTTCGCACACTGCCTTCGAGATAGTGAAAAAACAAGCCCCATCTTTGCCCTAATTTTCAGCCAGGTGTTTGACATGAACTCTTTTGAATACACAAAAGACTGTCACCTGAGATGAGAGTTTCTCCAAAATGCTATGTATTACATAGATGAACACAAATCTCTTAAATGTCAGTTATTGTGGTTTTACTAGAACACAGCTATGTTAAATGTATTCTTTGTTGCATATTAAAATAAATTATTAAATCTAGTGACAGGGGTTTAAAGCCAGTGACTTCTGCGCCAGTCCCAAGCTGGGATAAATACAGAGGGTTGCGTTAGGAAGGGCATCCAGTGTAAAACGTGCCAAAAACCAAACATGCGAGTCATCAATTAGTTTTTGTACGGGATCAGTTGAGGCCCGGGTTAACAATGACCACCACCGGTGCTGATGACCTACAGGGTGCCGCCGGAAATTGGACTACTGTTGGTCGAAGAAGGAGAGGAGGAAGAAGGATTCATGGACAGAGAGAGAAGAAGAAAGGCAGGACTATAGTTTGTGAGGAATGTTTTAGAGGTGAAAAGAGTGTCAGACAGGGTGATCAGTTTGAAGTTAGAAATTGAAGGGGTGATGTTGAATGTAGTGAGTGGTTATGCTCCACAAGTAGGCTGTAAGTTGTGTGACGGGAGTCCATTCCAATCAGCGCGGTCCTGGTATAAAATGGGAACACCTGGCGCCCGTCGTCACAGGGAGATCGGGAGCAGCCGCGCATCAGAGAGAAAGCAGAGGAAGCCAAAGGGAGCCTAATCTCCCACGAGTGCAGCAGCTAACGCCTCTGTCTCTCTCTCTCTCTAGACAACCCGTGAAAGCCAGGAAACGGCATCAGCCACAGCCCCGATCCTCCTGCACCTTGAACGCACGAGCACTATCGGGATTTGGACGAGCACGAAGAAGGAAGAGGACACGAGCACCGAGCACTATAAAGACTGCACTGCACCTGAGCACCCGGAATCACGTTATTTATTAATAAATCCACCCTCCAGGGATATTTTTCTACTCACAACCTTGTTGTGTGGTCCCTCTCCTGCGACAGTTGGAAGAGAAGAAGAGATTCTGGAGTGAGTTGGATGACGTGATAGAGAGTGTTCCCAGAGGGGAGAGAGTAGTGGTGGGAGCAGATTTCAACGGGCATGTTGGCGAGGGCAACAGAAGTGATGAGGATGTGATGGTGCAGGTTCGGTTTTAAGGAAAGGAACCTAGAAGAACAGATGGTGGTGGACTTTGCCAGGGGGATGAAAGAAGGTAAGAGTACGCAGGTAGACTACATCCTAAGTAGACAAGCCAATCTGAGCGAGATCAGAGACTGTAAAGTAGTGGTAGGAGAGAGTGTAGCCAGACAGCATTGGATGTTTTTGGGGGTCAGGAAGAAGAGGGGAGGAAAGATTGAAAGGAAGAACAAATGGTGGAAGTTGAAAAAGGAAGAAGATTGTGAGGAATTCAGACAGAAGCTGAGACAGGCTTTGGGTGATCAGGAAGAGCTTCCAGATGACTGGGAAACTACAGCAGAAGTGATCAGGGAGACAGGTAGGAAGGTGCTAGGTGTGTCAGCTGGCAGTAGGAAAGAAGATAAGAAACATGGTGGTGGAATTGAAAGGACAGAAGAAAGTAAACACGACTACAAGGAATCGCAGCGCAGAGTGAAGAGGGAGGTGGCAAGGATTCTCTACACTTGCTCTCGGCAGAGTCAGACGTGCCTCTTCTCCCTCCTTTATCTGTGTTTACCCAGCTGCGCTCTGTGTTTGTCTGCGAGAGACTCTCACTATCCTGCTCAACTGCTCTCTGAATGCAATTGACACAATTTTCTCGACGAGGAGCATGGGTTCAGGGGAACCCACCTGTCCTGCAGGAAATAACACTGCTGACTACACGATGGAATCCTGGTCGGTTGGATAAACTGGAGACCAGTGATGGACATTAAAAACTGTAGCAATTTAACTTCTCTTCCATCTGGCTTCCCCAATCTCCTCTGTTCTTGGAGGCCACGGGAAGGAGTCTAAACAATCCTCTCAGGAGCCTGATAAGGAGCGTCTCTCTGCACACCCCGCATTCCAACACCTTTGCCTGCTTGTCCACCATTGTAATCTATTCAGCTCATTAGTACGGCGCCTGATAATGGCTGCAGTAAAACGTTGGCTGCTGACTTGTGCTTGATGCAATGGCTTTTTTTTACCTGCTCCACACCGCCCTTTGAAGAACAGTGCTATAGGCTCTTTTTGAGCTACCTTCCCTAATGTATATCCATTTCTCTGTTTCTCTACAAGTTGGTGCCGCAGATGGCTGCCTAGGTCTGTCACTAAAGCAAATTCCTTGTATGTGCAAACCTACTTGGCAATACAGCTCATTCTGATTCGAAGGCCAAACAGAAAGCATATGAGGTGGGAAGGAATCTGGGGTAGGAACATCCAGAGCCACCGGAAACTTGTAGGTGTCATTGAGAAGATGGGAGAAGATGGACTGGTATGAAGGGTAAACGTTGCCTTTGGAGATATGTAACAATATCCAGGAGATCATTGTCCCCTGTTATTTTATATCTCCATGCACTCAATTGAATGATCTCTAATGCATTGTGATTGTTTGAGGCCAACCTGTAGGGGTAATTTACCCCTAGGGAACTTACCTATGCATGGTATGGCCCAAATGAGCTGCGGGGGAACCAGCCATAAATAAAGGGTCTGCTTTCATTGTTTGAGAGAGAAGAGGGGTGATGCCGCCTGTCAGTGCTCATAAGAGTATGCCGTCTAACTGTGGTTAGCTAGCTTATGATGGGGTTTTCTTCGGTTTATGTATGTAGGTTTTGCTGCTAAGCATAGTTTGATTGTTTTTGAGCTCAAGTGTTTTGTTTGTAGCCCTTTTGTTGATTTGCTGTTTTATGTCAGTTTTGTTGATTATTCATCGGTGATGCAATAAAAATCACTTTGGAAGCAAACCAGTGTGTACTGGCCTCTCTCTGTAATTAAGACCACCAACTTGGAATACCACATTACGACAAAATAAGAGACTAAACAAAATTACAATCCAAATAGAATGATGAACTTTAACTTAACTGAGGGATTTCTCCAGGTTCCTATTAAAACACAGACGAGGTCTTCATACAACACATAATCTCTTTATTTGGCATCTGGCAGTCGGAAATCATGGCTTTGTTCAGTAGATTTCATAAAACAATCTTTCACACTCCGCCCAGCACAATAATATAGTACCGTAAAACAACTTAATTATTCACAGTGAGCTTATACGACTGCCAAAGTTTGCATCCTGAGACTCAAAGCTCCTGATATGATGGTGGAACATGAGGTCTTCTGGCATCTGAAGGTGGAGTCCGCATGAGCAGAAGATGGATAGCGTTAGAGCAGAGAACGGAGCAATGTTTGCTTAACTGTAATCTTTCCTGAGATGTGCCATTATGGTGGACACGAGATTGTTGACATTCCCCCCGTGGGCATCTTTCACTCCTTTAATGATGACGAGTGCTGTAACACAGAGAAACATAACGTTTAAATAAAACAAAGAGAAGGAGATGTGAGGAACTGAACGGGGAACACAGATGAGGAACCTAAACACACTTTATGATGGAAACCAGTCTAGAGAAAAAGAGAGAGCGGAAAGGCAGTGCGCCGTCAGTCTACAGCGGAGTGGCTTCAGTGCACCGATCTACTTGCGGGAAAATACTTGTGTCACATTAGCAACGAAAGCCCTTTCATAGACTCTCTACAGCAGATAGAGTGTAATTGGTCTATCTGAAACATCTGAATTCTGAACGTCTGAAATAATCGTTCTAAAATTTCCTAAAGTCCCTCATCAAGTGGTTCGGGACCATCAGCTGCCAGAACTGTCTCGACTGGCTGTGTTCCAAAAGAGCTGTCTCCAGCCTCCAAAAGCAAGATCATATGACTCAACTGCTGTAATAATTATATACGAAAAAATTTGCATTTTTCTTTTGTCATTTGGTGCCACTTTATAAGAAAGTGACGCTTTTCTTCTCTTGGACTTGTAAACAGTGTATTTTTACAAATATTTTTGCAATATTCCAGTTTTGCACATACATTTTTTGGATAGAAACATATGTACTTACTCCTGCGGGTGGTAAAGAGGGAGGATATAAAGAATCATATGTTGGTTTGTTCGCACTGCAAATACTTAAACTCCATCACTTTCTTGACCTGTAACCTCACTGTTCTACTTCCTTCTCTCGTTCAAATACATGTATTCTGTCTTACTGCGACTGACTTTCATTCCTCTTCTTTCTAGAGTAGACCTCCAACTTTCCAGGTTTTCCTCCACCTGCTCTCTGCTCTCACTACAGATCACAATGTCATCTGCAAACATCATTGTCCTCGGAGATTCCTGTCACCATAGCAAATAAGAAAGGACTCAAAGCCGATCCTTAATGTAGCCACACCCCCACCTTGAACTCCTTTGTCTGACCTACAGCACATCTCACTGCTGTCTATTTCTCTCATACATATCCTGAACTACTCTAACGTACTTCTCTGCCACAATACAGGACCATAGCTCCTCTCTCTGCACCCTGTCTTCCACTTTTTCTAAATCCACAAAAACGCAGTGCAGCCCCTTCTGACCATCTCTGTACTTCTCCATTAACATTCTCAGTGCAAAAATTGCATCAGTAGTGCTCTTTCTGGGCATGAAGCCATACTGCTGCTCACAAATATCCACTTCCCTCCTTAGCCTAGCTTCCACTACTCTTTCCCAAAGTTTCATTGTGTGGCTCATCAACTTTATGTCTCTGTAGTTGTTACAACTCTGCTCATCACCCTTGTTCTTAAAGATTGGCACTAGGACACTTCTCCTCCATTCCTCAGGCATCTTCTCACTCTCTAAAATCCTGTTGAATAACCTAGATAGGAACTCCACTGCTTTCTCTTCTAGACAATTCCAGACCTCCACAGGTATGTCATCTGGACCAACAGCCTCACCTCATCCTTTCTAATCTTTTCAACTTCCTGATCTGCAACATTCACCTCTTCCCCCCTTCTTTCCCTCTCATTCTCCTCATTCATCAACTTCTCAAAATACTCCTTCCATCTTCTCTGCACACTCTCCTCACTTGTTAGCACCTTTCCATCTCTATCTTTAATCACCCTTATCTGTTGCACATCCTTCCCTTCTCTGTCTTTTTGTCTCGCTAATCTATACAATTCCTTCTCACCTTCTCTCATGTCTAACCTGGCATACAACTCATTATTTGGGACTCCCAGATCTGGACCCTAGTTCTGTAGGGGCCAGGCCGAGGCAAAGCCCCTCCCGGGGCAGAGCTTGCAGGGTCACCACCTGGTCCCAGAAGGGGCTGATAGTAACCAAGGAATCACCAGGGCCGAATTCCAGGCAGGATTCGTCGGCGGACAGTGCCTGGAGATCTCCCACCCTTTTAATTGAGGCCAGAGCAACCAGGAGTGCGGTCTTCAGAGAGAGGACACGCAACTCCGCAGACTGCAGTGGCTCAAAGGGAGACATCCGCAGCCCAGAGAGGGCGACGGAGAGGTCCCAAGAGGGAACAGAGGGGGGTCTAGGCGGCCTGAGACGCCTAGCTCCCTTGAGAAATCTCATCATCAGTTCGTGGGTGCCCACTGATTTCCCTTTGACCCGGAGGTGGAAGGCAGAAATAGCGGCGGCGTAGACCTTGAGGGACGGAGGGTACAGCCCCCGATCGAACCTCTCCTGGAGAAAGGTCAACACGACTCTGATGGGGCATGTCCTGGGGTCTTCGTGGTGGGAAGAGCACCAATCGACGAACCGACCCAATTACGTTCGAGTAGAAAGGTGCATGGTCCAGTGTTCTCACCACGGAGGATTGTAGAGGCTTGGGGTCCACTGCGGACAGATATGCCATATGTGAAGGGCCCAGAGGTCTGGCCGTGGGCGCCTGGCCGTGGGTGGGCTGTCACGAGCGCAGACCAGGCTCTGTTTGGCCAGAGAGGCGCGACCAGGAGCAATTCTTGCTCGTCCTCCCTGACCTTGCACAGTAACTGTGCTAGAAGGCTCACTGGGGGAAACACGTATAACCGTTTGTTCCTGGGCCAGCAGTGGGCCAGCGCATCTGTCCCGAGAAGAGCCAGGGACAGGGAGTAGAAAAGCCGGCAATGGGTGTTCTGGCAGGAGGCAAAAAGGTCTACCTATGCCTCGCCGAAGATGTCCCAAATCTGCTGAACAGCCCAAGGATGGAGTCGCCATTCTCCTGCGTGCGGTGGAATCTGGACAGTGAATCCGCGACCCAGTTGCACTCCCCGAGGATGTGACTGGCTTTGAGCGACAGAAGTCTGCTCTGAGTCCAGAGGAGCAGCTGTTGGGCAAGCTCGTGCAGGCCACGGGAGCGTACACCGCCCTGGTGGTTGATGTACATTACTACAGCGGTGCTGTCTGTCCTGACCAGCACATGCCGACCCTGGAGAAGCGGGCCGAAGTGCCGCAGAGCCAGGGTGACTGCAACTAGCTCGAGACAGTTGATGTGTCAGTGAGAAACCCGTCCGTTCCAGGAACCGGACTCTCGGTGGGAACCACACATGGCGCCCCAACCGGTCTTGATTGGAGGAAATAGTTAGAGGCACTCCGGATCGCAGGAAGCGCACCAAATTCCAGACCTTCAGGTAAGGGAGCGTGCCTGCCGTGGACAGGCGGAGATCTCCCCGATGCCATGCCCTGCTCGGAACTCGTGAGAGAAGCCATAGCTGCAGTGGTCGCATATGCAGGAACCCTTCACGAAGAGCCTTCACGATAATTCCCATGGGCCAATCATTCCTTTTCAGCTGCTTGTCCTTCAGAAGAACGATGTCCTTTTCTTTAAGGTTTGGTTTGTTCTGCTGCCACTTCTGACGACTCTGAAGCATGGTTAGATACTCCTTTCGCCAGGGAGCTCAAAAGTTGCCAGCGAGGACTTGGACTCTCTTCCACTGATGTTTGAACATGTCCGCCTTAGAGAAATCTTCTGATGGAACTGGGATTGTTGCTTGTCTTTTGGGTTAGCAGCATCATGGGTGTCAGGATCAGAGGTGCTTCAGGATCTGAGGAGACTGGCACCAAAGGTCTTGCATTGACAATAGCACTGACCTCAGCTAGCAGCGTTGTCAGGACCTCATGAGTCATAGACGGATTTCCTGCCTGCAGTGTAGGATGCGTCGGGAAATGCCTATCATACGCTCCCAAGTTCTTCCCATGTGGGACGAGTAAGGGGGGTTGAACACCAAGGAACATTTTTGTTCACGTAGATAGTTATCTACACTTGTGTCCGCAAATTTTGGAGCCTCCAGCTTCAGCTCCTTGGACGCACCAACAAAGTTAGTACCACAGTCATACTTCAAATAAGACTGCCCATCGTTTGCTGTTGTCGTGACCACCTTTTGTACGACGCGTCGTAACCTTCCCTGATGCTTAACAGCTTCGTTATAATGTCGAATGAGTAGTGTAGCAACGTGATCCTTTTTTGGGATGAGTAGAGGATTGGCTTCATGACTTGGGAGCTTTGATTCTGACAAGCCTTCTCCAACTCGCAGTAGATCTTTGTCATCAATGATTGGCTTGAGCTTGTACAGAGAACTGTTGCGTGGCAGATCCTGACTTGCCTTTATGCGTTTGATTTCTTCGGTGTACAGTTCATGTTGGACACATCTGATGATAGTGTACTCTGCTTGAGTCAAAGATTCTTTTGTGAGACTTGTCCTGCAAAGATGCCAGCCTCTGCAATCTTTGTCTTTGGATTTGAAACTGTGAGCAATGTGAAGAAGATATGCCACTGCTTTGACAAGAGAGGTCCATTTTGCATTCTGTGATATTTCAGCATCTGACTCGGGGTAGATCAGATCAAATGGACCTTTTTGAGGAGTGATACTCTTTGCGTTGAGAAGAAATGCTGGACCGGACCACCATGTGGTTTCCTAGATCTTTTCTGCAGCCAGAGAGCGAGCTCCGTGATCAGCTGTATTGTGCTCAGTTGGGACAAACTGCCACTGCTCTGGGAAAGAAGATTGCTTGATTATCTGGACACGATTGTTCATGTATACCTGAAATCTTCAATTTTTGTTGTGGATATATCCCAAAACCACTTTACTGTCGGTGAAAAATGTAATCTTATCAATCTTGATCTTTAACTCATCTTTGAGAAGATCTGACAGTTCCACTGCAAGAACTGCAGCATAGAGTTCTAATCTGGGGATGGTAAGCTCCAGGCTTGGGAGCAAGTCTAGCTTTTCCCATGATGAACCAAACTTTGTTGTGACCAACTTCATGTTTCACTTTCAGGTATGCTACTGTTGCTATAGTTTTTTTCTGAAGCATCTGAGAACATGCAGAGTTCTACAAAGGTAGCTTGTGAGATTGAGAAGGAAACATAGGCACGAGGAATGTGTAGTGTTTTGAGGTGTTGCAACGAGTCCTGCCATCTTCTCCAGTCATCATACTTGTCTTCTGGCAAGGGGTTGTCCCATCCAAAGTCTTGGCTGGTGAGCTCCCTGAGAAAAAGTCTGGAAGGGCATCCGATCCAGAGAGGCACCAATAGGAGGATGGACTTCCTGTGACGTATGAAGCGTAATAGGTGCAGAGTTTCATGGCAGCACATTAAAATTCTAACAAAATAGATTAACACATTTTCCACCCCCAAAATCTATTTAATATATTATTAATATTAATATTTAATTTAAACAACTTGTAAAATTTAAAACACTTACCGCGCCACTCTGGATAATTTGGAGGAATACATCGACGATTGTTTTGATCAATACGCGATGGGCAGATCGAAGAATAAAGCTATCCCGGCAGCTTCTGCTACAAACACGACACCATCAAGCAAACAACCTGTGTCCCTTGGATTCACCTGGAGATTCCCAACCTGAAATCCGCGAATCGCTGGAATTCAGTCAACAACAGGTTCTAGAACTCTCAAAAGCGAACGAAGCCCTGGAGAGCCACTTGAAAACACTCTCAGAAGATGTCACTCGTTTAAATGGAGAGAATAAACATATTAAAGAGACCATGCTGGACCTGCAAGCGCGCAGGAGGACGTGGAAGCGACAATTCACAACTTCATAAAAAAACTATCTGAAGATAAAGGAGGAAGTAGTTGGATGCATCAAAAATTCACAGCGACCACGACGCATCGTGGCAAAGTTTGCTGATTTCAAACAGAAAGTGCTTTTAAAATCTCACGGCCGTGAATTAAAAGGCACAAACTTCAGCGTCAACAACCAATACCCCTGGGAGATCCTGAACAGGAGGAAGCGTCTCTTTCCATTGAGAAGAAGCTTCCTCAACCAAGGATGCAAAGCTGTGATAAGCGTGGACCGTTTATATGTCAACAACCAGCTATACCGCGACCAGGAAGCTACCCCGTGGCTCTACTAATTTCAGGTGGTCAGATTTTATTAATAATAATATGTCATTTTCACCTCTGTGCCAACACAACAACGCACCGTCTCACAGGTAAGAGCTGTTTATGTCCTTACTATTAATAATGAGCATACAGGATGTTCGTCACTCTTTTTGTGCTTATGTTTTTTGCACTCTCAGAAACTCCATCCCTTCCATCACACACTTCCTTACACTTCTTTCCTTTTCTCTGTACCTGATAAATACACAATTTATTAATCTATACTATCCTCGAGCACTGATAAACAGATACTCCATAACTCACCTAGTTACTAATATAGATTCACTTCAAGAGCAGACTGACAGATATTATTTCTTAAAGCAGCTAACACACGCATGTGTTTCGGTTCACATTCGCACTAGCCTGTGTACTTTCATGAATGCCCAGATTAACATGTACACAAGCTCTGCTAACACAAACCAGCCAATCAACTAACTATGACAACACTGAGGTTTGTCACCTGGAATGTGCGTGGCATTAATAACAAAGATAAGAGTATTAAAGTTTTCAATCATTTATATAAGTTAAAGGCAGACATAGTATTACTACAGGAAACGTCTAGGTTACATACGTAACGACTGGTGTCGATGTCTCGACTATGGGTGGAGCCATCCTGAAAGGGGTGGAGCCGAATATTTAACGGGCAATTAATTTGCGAGTGAAGTTGATTAGCGATCAATTGATCAATCAACTGCCCTCATCGGAATTGGAGTTGTTGATGAGGGAGCGGATGTTCGACAGACCCATGGGGATGTGCATCCATGGGTATTACCCCCTACTGTGCCAGCGGGTCACTGCCACCACACAAGACCGCAGAAGGCACAGCGCCTAGGTCAAGGCAGTAATGCCTGATGAAGGTTTGGGGTGTCGACCAGCCCGCAGCTCGACATAAGTCGGCGAGTGAGACCCCCTTGGCCAGTGCCCACGAGGCGGCGATGCCGCGGGTGGAATGGGCCCTCAGCTTCGTTAGAGGGCAGGGTACATCATTCGCCTGGTAAGCCAGCTGGATAGCCTCCACAATCCAATGCGCTATCCGCTGCTTCGACACAGCGTACCCCTGCGCTGGCCGTGGTAGCATATGAGGAGCTGCTGAGAGTTAGGAAAACTCCCGGGTTCTGTCCAAGTAGAGCCGAAGGGCGCACACTGGGCAGAGAGTACCCTGGACTGGGTCTGCCTCCTCCCGGGGCAGGGCCTGCAGTGTCACCGTCTGGTCCCGGAAGGGGACCGACGGGACTTTGGGGATGAACCCGGGCCTGGGTCTGATTCGCACCAGAAAAACCTCAGGGCCGAATTCCAGGCAGGTTTCGTCGGCGGACAGTGCTTGGAGATCTCCAACCCTCTTGAGCGATGCCAGAGCCAGCAAAAGCGCCGTCTTGAGGAAGAGGGCGTGCAGGTCTGCGAGGGCAAGAGGCTCAAACGGGGACATCCTCAGCTCTCTCAGGGCGATGGAGAGGTCCCAAGAGGGTACAGAGGGGGGCCTGGAGGGACGTAGCCGTCTGGCCCCTTGGAGAAATCTCAACGTCAGATCGTGGCTGCCAACTGATTTCCCTTCGACCCGGAGGTGGAAGACGGAAATAGCAGCTGCGTAGACCTTCAGGGACGAAGGGGACAGCCCCCGATCGAACCCTTCCTGGAGAAAGGTCAACACGACTCTGATGGGACATGTCCTAGCATCTTCCTGCTGGGAAGAGCACCACTCAACGAACCGACCCCACTTGCCAGCGTAGCTCAACCTAAGGAGGGGGCTAACGCATGGTCTAGAGACCTCGATACCGTGGGCGGTAGAGGCTGGGGGACCGTAGGGAGAACCGGTCACGGGTGCCTGATCCCCCCCCCCCTGAGTGAGAGATTGGGTCTCAGGGGCATCGGTCAGGGGGGGACTGTCAAGAGCGAAGAGAGTGTCTAGAACCATGCTATGTTGGGCCAACTCAGCGCAACAGGAAGCAGCTCAAGCTCGTCCTCCCTGGCCTTGCACATCACCTGTGCTAGAAAGCTCACTGGGGGAAAACACGTCTAGGTGTTTCATCTCGGGTCAGCGTCATGCCAGCACGTCCGTCCCGAGAGGAGCCAGGGACAGGGAATTAAGAAGCTGGCAGTGGGTGTTCTCGTGAGAGGCAAACAAATCTAGTGTGCCTCCCCGAACACGCTCTATATCTGCTGGACAGCCAGGGGGTGGAGTCGCCATTCCCCTGCGGCCGGCTTGAACCTCAACAGCGATGTGCGGTCTTGTTCGAAGCGCCGGGGTATGAACGGCCCTGAGCGACAAGAGTCTGCTCCGACTCCACAGGAGCAGTCGTTGGGCGAGGTAGTGCAGGTGGTGAGATCGAACACCTCCTAGGGGGATGTTGTAAGCAATCACCGTCGTGCTGTCCGTCCTGACAAGCACATGACACTGGCGTAGGGGCGGCCGGGGACGCCGCAAGCCAGTATCCCTGCCGCTAGCTCGAGACGGTTGATGTGCCATCGAGAAGTGCGTCGGGTCCAGGTACCGGACGCTCGATGGGAACCGCACACGGCACCTCAACCTGTCCGAGAGGAACCATGGTCACAACCAAGCAACCGGAGTTCCCCCTTACCCAGGGAACCCCGGAGAGCAGGAAGGACACGCCCTCCCGGGTTACAGGGACGAGAGACAGTGAGGTGTCAGTGACAACTGAAGCTGGTCTCTGCACCATGCCCAACTCAGAACCCGAGAACAACTCAGAACCCGAGCCTCTGAATCCCTTCAGTTTGACCGTCCGTCGAGTTGACGCAGCTGAAAGAGCGGACAGCACGGCTCGGGTGTGCTCTGCCGTAAGTCGCACCCTAGTGTTCTCGGAGTTCAGCTCCAAACCGAGAAAAACAGTCGCCTGGACCGAAGTAAGACGACTTTTTTCTCAGCTGACCTGAAACCCTAGTGGCCAGGGTGCATGAGCACTCAGTCCCTCTGATGATCAACTGGTCCCTGGACTAGGCTGGCACCAGCCGTTGGTCCAGGTAATCCAGGATACGGATGCCTGCCCGGCATAGCGGGGCGAGGGCAGCCCAGAGCACCCTAGTAAGGTGCGTGGGGAGAGGGCAGGCCGAAGGGCAGGACCTGGTACTAGTAGGCTTGGCCTTCGTAACAGAGCCTGAGGAAGGGTCTGTGAAGCTTGCTCTAGCCACATGAAGTACGCGTCCTTCAGGTCTAAGGTGGCGAACCAATCCCCAGGATGAACGCACGGCAGAAGGCTGCGGATCGTCAACACCTGGAATCGGAGCTGGGCCAGGCCCGATTCAGATGTTTCAGATCCAGGATTGGTCGCAACCCGCCAGATATTATGGGGACCAGAAAGTGACGGCTGACGAAGCCTCTTTCTGCATCGGCTGGAGGGACCGGCTTGACTGCGCCCTTGTTCAAAGGGGCAGTGATCTCCTCTCGCAGGAGTGAGGCGCCTGACCAGAGGACAGGGGTCTCAGAAACGCCTCAAAAACCTGGGGGGTTCACGAAAGGATTGTGAAACCCAGCCGGATGGTCCGGAGGATCCACTGGCTGATCCCGGGAAGCTTCCGCCGGGCTCCCAGGCAAGCTGTCAGTGGTCCTGCGACGGACGTGCCGATGAAACCCCTGGCGGGGCCGCAAGGATGCAGGCTTAGTGGCGGAATCACCAGGGCGGGGCCGGGGGCCGGGTAGGGGGCCGGGGCCGCCGCATCCACTGACTGGGCCTGCGGAGCTCGTGTCTGTGTCGGGGTCCTCGTCAATAGCTGAAGAGGGTGTGTCCCCGATGGGTAGGCTGATGAGTCCGTTATACTCAGGAAGGGAGTTAGATCTTTCTAGTGCGGTAGGTGCCGCCATCCCGAAGGACGGCAGCGAGATGCGTGTGGTGGCCTCCCCCCCTCCAGGGGAGTCGGGTTAAAGAATAGACCCTGAAAGATTTCACATCTTCCTGAGCTGTCAGACTCAGGGGCGCTTCTTACGGGAAGAAGCCCTTGTCTGCTTCCGAGAACCCTCTGAGGATTACTGGGCCTTTCGTCCTGCAAGGGTCCTCCTCGAGCTCTTGGCCGGAGGTTTAGACCATGGCAGGGGGCGCTCTCTCTGGCGTCTGGCAGACGGAGAAGGCTCCATACCGAGCGATCTAGCCCGCGCTTGTCATGGCACGGAACCATCAGCTCGCCCAGACCCTCCGTCTGCTTCCTGATCGTGGAGACCTTCGACGCAAAGTCTCCACGGTGACGCCAAAGAGGCCATCTGGGAAAAAAGGAGAGTCCAGGAGCCGCGCGCGGTCCTCGGACATCATCAACAGCAGATGGTGTTCCTGGACCACAGTGTGGACATCGTGCAGCCTGTGCGCTACCGATTTCGTAGCCCGAAGGGCGAAATCAGATGTAAAGCGCAAGTCTTGAACAGACTGATGGCTGCCACCACTCTGGTACATGTCACAGAGGATGTTACCACAATGACATGAGAGTTGCAGCACCTTAACCGCAAGCGAAAAAGCTTTTGTCATCAGGGCTGACAAAAAACTTCCCGGTTTTGGGAGAAATACTCTGACAAAACCAAAAAGCCGTAGCATAATCGGGCGGGAGTGCCGCGACAGCTGTACTGCTCGTGGAATTGCTGAGTGTCCCCTGCTGCTGCAAGCGCCAGAGTGATGAAGGGGGAGGAGCTTCTAACCCTCACAGACCGGGGAGTCTGTCAGTTTTAAGCTCTTCCTGCATCTCTGGGGAGAGAGGAACCAGCAAAGCGTGGGGAAGAATCCCGGCGCTTGTCGTGAACCAATCATCCCAACGCTGCGGCGCTGCATCAGGAGGCGGAGCCCCCGAGTCAATCGCCGCACGGTTTAGAGTGCATCGCGGCAACTTCAGACCTCGATTTTGCTGCGGCGCGAGGCGGCAGGCTAAACGCGAAGGTACAGAAGGCGGCACCCCCACGATGCTGTGATGGGAGTAGATCATCTGAGAGTCATACGAGGAACCGAGCAATGCAGGACATCGCTCGATTCACCCGCAGATCAGACGGAACGCACGCCTGAAGCGTGGGGATGACGCGAGGGATTGCCTGACGTCACTAGCCCCGCGCCATCAGCTAAGGCCTCGGAGGAACTAACCGGTTTACGGGAGCACCGGGAGCCGAAGCTCCGATGTCCTTTCCCCTAAAGAACCTCCTGTACCTCAGTGTGCGGCGAGGATGAGCGTTGCAGTGCAAACACTCATATTCTTGCTTCACGGGAGCAACACGATGCGTTTGAGCCAAAGGCTCCGTGCTTTTCTCGTGACCGTCTTCAATGAGATCATCACAGCCAGGAGAAGTACAGATTTTGCCCATCGTCGTGAAAAACAGACGTTACAGGACAAAAACTGAAAGTACTGACAGGCTCTAGCTGGGAATCAGAGGTGCCACGATAAGATGGCGTAGCTATCTGGGCTAGCAGCAGCACATCAAGCGCAGAGGTAAGCAGCCTTTGATATTTCAGCTTGTAAGAGCGTCGAAATGCAAAGCAACCACCATTCGCTCCGAGGAAGAAGGCAGAATGAGTGTAGAGCTACGCTCTGCTCTTATAGAGCAGTTGATTGATCAATTGATCGCTAATCAACTTCACTCGCAAATTAATTGCCCGTTAAAAATTCGGCTCCACCCCTTTCAGGATGGCTCCACCCATAGTTGAGACATCGACACCAGTCTGCGTCTCGACTGAAAAGGAAACTCACTTCCCCAAATCAATAGATAACACAGTGTATTTACTACTGTTTTCCTACGCGTACTCAGCCTGTTACAGGGGTCGCCATAATCATAAATAAAAATATAACCTTTATTCATAATAATACTATTGCAGATCCTGAAGGGAGATTTATTATAGTTAACATAACCATATCAAACATAGAATACTGCATCGCTAGTATTTATAGCCCCAATGATGATGACCCCTCTTTCTTTCACAACCTTTTCACAGCTCTATCTACGCACTCGGATTCCAAGCTCATAATAGGTGGGGATTTTAACCTGGTACTTAACCCAGAACTGGACAGGCTGAGTACAGCTGCTAATTGTAAAGACTCTCAATCAGCAAGAATTCTCAAACAATATATGATTGATTAGGGTCTTTGTGATGCCTGGAGATCTTTTTATCCAACTTCAAGGGAGTACGCATATTTCTCATCGGTTCATCACTCACAGTCACGTCTAGATTACTTCTTAGTGAATAACTCAGTTCTGTCAGATATTGCTCTTACGAGCATTCATTCTATATTAATTAGCGATCATGCACCAGTCTCTTTCTCAATAACCACAAATGTTTCACAACCTAGGAGAAACTGGAGACTTAACACATCATTACTGAAAGACCAGGAATTTATAAATTATTTTAAAAAAGAATGGGAAACCTTTATGGAAATTAACGACACCCCAGGAATTTCAGCGTGTGTTTTATGGCAGACTGCAAAAGTAGTAATGCGAGGTAGAATAATTTCATTCTCATCATTCAAGAAAAAACAAGAAACTAGGAAAGAGCAGGAATTAGAATTAAAAATTAAATCCCTCGAAACTGCTTATACAGACAACCCTCAAGAAAACATCCTGAAAGATTTGAGGCAAACTAAATTAGAACTGAATCATAATCAATAAAAAACTCAATTTCAAATCGAAAGTCTACGGCTGGATAACCTCAAACATGCTAACAGGTGTGGCAAATTTTACATTTTTAGCAGACCTATTAAAAAAATAACAAGGAAAAACAAACTATCTCATCAGTAATTAACAAAAATGGACAACTTGTTCACGACCCCCAAGACATTAATGATACTTTCATGGAATTTTATAATAATCTATATACATCTCAAATTAACCCATCGCCAACTGAAATTAAATCTGGAATTTCCAAAACTACCAAACGAACAGATAGGCAATTTAAAATCACCAATATCTTCTACAGAGCTCCACTAGGCTCTACAACAAATGCAAAATAAAAAAGCACCAGGGCCAGATGGTTATCCAGCAGAGTTCTACAGAGAGTTTTGGCAAGTGCTGGAACCTACCTTTAGCAGAATGGTAGTTGAAATTAAGTCTGAAGGAAAAGTACCATCAAACATGAACTCAGCTTTCATTAGTTTACTCCTAAAACCAGGGAAGGACCCCACCCTGCCATCAAGTTATAGACCAATTTCTTTTATAAATGTAGACTTAAAAATAATTTGCAAAGCTATCGCTAAAAAGCTGGAAAAAATTACCCCTCATATTATTCATGCAGACCAAACAGGTTTTATCAAGGGTAGACACTCAACAAATAATATGTACAGACTAATTAACCTGATTGATCTAGCGAACCACACGAGTCTAGAATCTGCCATTATCTCTAAAAAAAAAAAAAAAGCTTTTGATAGAGTTAACTGGAAATTTCTAATGGCAACACTTCGTAAATTTGGATTCGGTAACTTTTATAGAATGGATCCAAATTCTATATAGCTCTGCGAATGCGTCAGTTAGAACAAATGAACAAACTTCATCTAGATTTAACCTTCAAAGAGGAATCAGACAAGGCTGCCCACTCTCTCCCTCTCTATTTGCTATTTTTATTGAACCACTGGCGCAAGCAATTAGGCAAAACATTCAAATTACTGGAATAAGTACAAAAAATATAGATCACAAAATAAGTCTTTATGCAGATGATGTGTTATTATTTCTCCATCATCCACATCTCTCTCTTCCAGCAGCTATTAATGTTATTGAATCATTTTCAGCTGTCTCTG